>JBAFTA010000008.1:5082761-5096877 GCA_036919975.1 Melanotaenia parkinsoni | reverse complement strand
TGTCACAATTCTGCTGTCTGTGTGTGTGTGTGTGTGTGTGTGTGTGTGTGTGTGTGTGTGTGTGTGTGTGTGTGTGTTTGTTTGTTTTGTTTTTGTTTTTTTTAAATGAGCCCTTTCTTCTCCACTCTAATGTCATCTTGCCAGTCCAGGATTCCGCTGACAACATCTCAGATTCCAGACTTTCTCCACCTGCCATTCCTCTCTGCAAATCTACCTGCCTGCTCGCCCCACTACCTGCTCAGGAACAACCGCAGCTACCTCCCTCTACGTTCACGATTCCCACCAGGATACAGTCAGCCACTGGATTGGATTGTTAAATATATCTGCTTCACTATCACTAACTATTCCCCTCTCCTCCTAGAGACCCAAATACCTGAGAACTTTTCAGTTCTCATGTCTGCTGTTGGATCCTTACTTCCATTATTCTGATGGCTAGATCCCAGCCGCGACAAAATAATCTATCAAGGTGGCTGAAAGTAAGATTTAGATTTTTTGTTTTTGCTAAACTGAATCCAGGATTTTACGTGATGTTTTCCATAAAAACAGCTGTTTGTGCTGTGGTGAAACTGGTTTAATCAACAGAAATGTAGTTTAATTACACTGTACAAGAAATCCATGATTTAAATTCATCGATTTAATAGATCATTGAAGGAAAATATGAAAATATGACCATTAACAGACAAAGTTTAATGTAAAGATGAAAAAAAGAAATAAATCTATAAGTGATCACTTTAACTCATGAACTGAATTCGTGATAATAGCGGAAATGTTAATTTTTTTAAGGAATTATTTTAATCTTTATTAGAAAAACATCTATTATTATACGAAGGTCAGGTAACACTTCAGTATGTCGTATTATGACTAAGATTAATTTTAATTATGTAGCCTAAAGCTCACCTTCCTCAGCATCTCTTCCTCCTCCTCCTCCTCTCTCCGAACTACCGGAAGCTTTGATTCTGTCACCAGATAACATAGCACACTGATTCACGCTCAGGAAAAATGTTCTTGGCTTGGCTTCTGTTATTATTACCATTAATAACGACACAGTGGAACTTGAAAAAAGATTTCTTAGTGACTTAAATATTTATGTTGACTCACTCCTCATGTCCTCCTGAAGCTCTGACAGCAACAAACTAGCCTCAGCACTAGCTAGCGTTAGCTCTTTGAACAGAGTTGGTGACAGCACAGACAGCCAATCACGTTAGCAAGAAACAAAAGAGCAGAGCCAATCAGAACAGTTGAAGATGTTTATAAGGCGGGACTTACAGCAGCCACCTCAGACAGAACACGGGCTCTTTAAGCTGTTCTGTGCAACACAAAATGATCATTACAACCAAAAAGTGGTTGGATATTGGGAGGGACACATCCCTACTTTCCCTATCTAACTCTAGGTCCTTGCAAAAAGAATTTCACGTTTTCACTCATCTGACCACAGAACAGTTTTCAACTTTGCCTCAGATTATTTTAAAGGAGAATCGAGAGAATAAGACAACGTTTCTGATCCTGTTCACATATGAATTCTTTGCATAATAGAGCTTTAACCTGTATCCAGTTATGACCTTCGGCCTTGTCCCCTGCACACAGAGATTCCTCCTAAAAGCAGGTGTACATGTGATGACATAAAGAAAGGACTTAACATGACTGTAGATAAAGGTCTAATAAATTAAATTTAGAGCTAAAACATCTACAGTCTATAGCAACTGACATTTGCACCAGATAAACAGTACAAACTGACTAAAAAATAAAGAACATTTTCTGTAGCTTTGAAGATTTTACCAGAGCTTTTACTTATGTGGTTTTCTTTACCCTGCCGTTTCTTTTTTGTTATCTCTTGTTTTCTTCTTGTCTTTCGAAGAATTTTAGGGATTTTCTTTTCTTTCTGCCAGAATTTGATCTGAGCTGAAAGCCGATCTGGGAAATCTATTGAGTTTCAAGAAAACATGTAAAAATGTGACTTTCATGGTTCTGCTTGAAAGTTTCCTGACGACTGCGGAGATGAAGCTGCAGTTATGAACAGAGGTCGGTGTTCAACAAAGCGGCACGATTTAATTTGTGTGGCAGAACTGACTCGGTAATGAAACCTCTCAGCTTTAAGTTCTGTCTACTTTATATTCACAAAGAGAAACGAGCGAGGCAGCCATCGTGGAGACATGCAAATACACTGATCTCTTTAATGCGAGCTTCACCCAATTGGACGGCAACTTTGACAAGCAGAACAAATGCCCTGCGAGCACAAACATGTGCAGGTCAGGAAGAGCGGCGCTGATGGCCAAGGAAGAATTCAACTTTCCTGATCCTCTTTGCAACGCAGACAGTCACATTCTGCTTGTTCGCTTACTGTTAAATTAGTCATCTAAGATTAGAGGCGGCTTAAGGAAAAAAGTTTCCTTTCAAAAGTTGATAAAGCTCTGCAATGCCATGTATACTGAACATATGCAAAAAAACAATGTGTGGAAGTTTGTCTGTGTTTAACATCTCAGAAGTTTCCTGGAAGTTTTAACAAGAAGGCTGTTTTTTCCTCCATTTTAAGGATAAATGTCGTACTTTAATGATAGAGGAGAAAGCAATATAAAGCAAGTAAAATCTGTTCAAGAAAAGAAGAAACTTGGAGCAGAATACAATGAAGAAAGAGAACATTTAAATCAGCTGTTGACGACTAATTGGAATAATTAAGGGGGAGCATAAAAATAATTTTACATGAAAACAGGCGGAGGTGACCGCGGTGATCAGGGATGGCTGTGGCTTTATGGGGCCCCAAATTCAGGATCATGGGGTGGTGTTGGAGCCGTTCCCAGCTGCTATCAGGCAAGAGGGTACACCCTGGATAGACCAGCACTCCATCACAGGATCACATTTACAACCCCAGTTCCAGGAACTTTGTACAGGTGGTGCAAAATGCCAATAAAAACAGGAAGCAAAGATTTACAAAGATCATAAACTCAGATTTTGTTCACAACAAAAACAGAAAACATTAAATGTTGTAAATGAGACATTTCACAGGACGCAGCATGTTTCAGAAAAGTTGGGATGAGGCAACAAAAGACTGACAAAGTTAGAAACCCTAAAATCAAAGAGTTGGAGGAAATGTTGCAAAACTTGTTACATTCTCCACGAGAAGCGGGAACTTTGTTCTCTTTGTTCTTGTTCTGCAGGCCGCAAGAACCAGAAACAAGTTGGTTTTATTTTGGTCAAGTCAAACTCAACAAGAACCTTCATCCGAGCCAGGGCGGGGTTGTACACGCAGCGGTGTCTTTATGTACCACATACTTTCCCACCACCTCGATCAGCTGTTTATTAAAGCTATCTTCAACAACTTTCCGCTTCACACTTTTCCATGTTAACCACGCCCACCTCAAATGTCCAACCAATCACACAAAACCTCTCGGAGCCCCACAAGAAGAACAAGTGAAACCACCCCTGTGAAACAAGGTGCAACTTTAGAGCCTGATGAACCTCGGTCGTCCAAAACATCATGGTCTAGTGTCGCCACCTTGTGGTAGAATATGGAACATGAAGTCACACAAAGGGATGACCAGTGTCCTGCAGGTTCTAGATGTTTTTCTGCTGCAACGCATGCTTCAAACAATATGGTTCTGCAACAGCTTGTTGCCTTTGCTTGGTGGACGCTCACTGGATTCTTCTGGGATCAACAGACACTGATCCACTGCAGCCACTGCTGGACTGAGCTTCTTACTACCCAACATGCTGCAGCCGTGTACGTCTGCTGAATGCTGAGCAGCCAGGATCGACCTGCAAAGACAAAGACAAAAAAAAGGATGTTACGCAATTTAACGTGACAACTTAGTCCACACCAGGGAAGCACCTGAATAAAATGTATCTATAAAGTGTATTTTTGATTCCACATCTAAGCAGTTTGCTTTAGTCAAGATGTTTGCTCTTTAAACAAATTCTTTTCAGCTGAGCATCCCATTTTCACACCTCATTTTCATGTTTGTCTGGGCTTTTAATAGGCCAACTTTTCTGTGGTGTGACTAAGTGAAAATGTAGATCTGTTTCAGCTTCACTGGGCTTTAACGCCACAGCTCCGTCTGAATGTTATGAAAAGAAATGTTCCACAAGTAGCCCCTGTTCCTGAGAAAGCTGCTAGAGATGATGGAAGTGTGGATGAGCAACTCTGATGATGTCCTTTTTGGAGTGGTTTTGTAGCTTTTAAAGCTATTTAAAACAATCTGCCCTCCAGAATCAGTTATGTAGATGAATGTCTAGCGTATGTATAAAATAATTAAAAGGTCACTTGTGAATAGAAGAAGAAGAATATATGCTAAGATCTCACCGAGCAAGTCAAGCAAGCACAGGGTCACTGTTGTGACCGGTGGTGTCTGCTTGGTTGGTGGTGCCTTGGGTCGGCTCTGACGGTGCTGGAGGCAGGATTGCTGCTTTTACCTCCCTTATTCTCTCTGGCCTTTGGAGTCTTTCTGACAAAGAACTGTGCTCAAATAATCACAAACGTGACCTGCTGGATGTTTTGCACTTTTTCTTTACTCCACCTTGAGATCAGGATTATGACGGGAGTCTTAAGCTGTAAAATGAGTCTCATCTAGTAAAAGTAGTTTCTAAAAAAAAATGGTTGGAACTCACAACACATTACCTTAACTGGAATTTTCTTCTTTCCTTTTATAAAATTTGCTCCACTATTTCTTTGTGCCCTCTTCTTCTTTCTCAGCAGGTATTAGTATTGCTGCTTCTTGACCCCGCTTTCCTGTCCTCTTCACCCCCAACCAGTAGAGGCAGACCATCCTTCCTGGTTGTGGTTCTGATGGAGTTTTTCCTCACCACCGTCTCCTCATGCAGCTCAGGATGGAGGATTGAATCAAAGAGATTTGATGCAATCTGTTTGTTTCCTTAGCTAGATCATTATGTTTATGAACTGCTTTGTATAAACAGTTTTGTGGATCAAATAATGGATTTGTTTTAATTGGATCATAATGACTATAATGAAGTGAATTGAATTGGACTGTGTCTGTAAAAGTGCACTGAGGTTACTTAAATCGAAGCAGAATTAAATTGAACTGAACTAAAATGTCTGTTGTGACGGTGCATCCACCTAGTTGTAGAACAGAGTGTGTTTGCCCTGAACTCTGACCCTACAAACCACTTTGATTTGTTAACAATGTGAAATGTTCATGTACATTCTCAGAAAGAGACATAAAAAGAGGCAGCATAGGAGACAGCGGTGGTCTGTATGGCCATCAAATACATCACAGCCTCTTTGCTGGTCAGACATGAGCTATACTGCACAACACAGGTATTTCTCCAAATAAGAGATTCAATCTTTGTCTGATAATGTAGAAGAATCAATGACACTGCACAGCGCAACTTTTCAACCGTGTCTAGAGTTGAACTCACACCTAAACTGAGAAAGTACTCAGATGAAAAAGCAAAAGCTGAAGCTTCTTCCCTTTGCACTTTGCTAGAAGCTTGTGAAGTATGACCCTTCTGGATTCCCATAGCTGCTTTCCAAAAAAAAAGCGCTATATAAGTACAGACCATTTACCAAAGATAAAGATAGCATATTTACAAAGTTTAGAATTTATTTACAAAAAAATAAACAACCTCAATACATCTTTGGTTTAGAAAAAAAAGTATAAAAGTAAAATGTTTATAAAAGTATTAAAAAAATTAAATATACATCAAATTTCCAGCTTTATGAAAATAAAAGGATTTCTGTCTACAGGCTGGGTGAGCCTCCATGGATTGTTCCTCAGTACACTTTGGACCTGCAGAAGAGAGACAACAAAGCACAAAGTGAAAACAAAGGAATGAAAACTCTGAGGACACCCAGGACCAGAGCTGCAGGGTGCGGTTACCTGGAGAAGGCTGAAATGGAAAGAAGCCCGAGCAGGAACTGGAGGCTGTAGAAGCAGAGCAGGATGGCGCTGAGGAGGAACTCCAGCCGCAGGACGAAGGTCTGCAGCAGCATGTAGTAAACAGCCAACGCCGCGCAGGGAAACAGGATGAAGATGGACACAAAGGAGGACAGAGAGCGTTCACACAGGTTCCCCTTCCAGCCTGGACAAAGACACGACGTCCAGTCAACACCAGACTGGCTCTGTTCACATCAGTAAGCACGCTTCCTGGACCGACTGAAACCGGTTCAGCGCTTCTTTTCTAGACAACCTGCGGGATTAACTCAGACCTGTTTCTGTTTTACCCTGAAGGTCAGTCACCACCCAAACAAGCAACATGAACACAGGACAGACAAAAGTGTCATCATTTGACTTTTAGTGATGAGACTTCCCTGCTCCTCATCTAAATATTTGTCTGGATTTCTCACCATAAAAGATGCGCAGGGCCTCCAGAGCGAGGAAGAGCAGCAGCAGCACCACATCCAGGACCAGATTATCTGACGGGTACGGGAGTAAAATCCCTGCAGAGAGACCACCCACAGACTCACTGAGCAGCACATTCAGTTCAAACGTCAGGCTTCATGCGTGTCTGCTCATCTCCATCTGTCCTGCTCCTTGTTCAGACTTCCACCTTCCTCCGCCGTTGGACTCCAGGAAAAAAATGTTAAATTATTTGGACGATGAGCTGCCGATCATCAACATCTCAGGGTTGTTTTTATTTCTGACTTTCTGCTCTTAGAGTTTCTTCTAAGCAAAATGGGTTAAGGACCCTCCCTCACTCCAGCTGGTTGTTTTCACTCAGGCACAGTGGACTCATGCAAATCATTAGTAACCATAGCAACTGCAGAAGTAGAACTAATTAATTGGTTTTTTATCAGCATTTTTTTTATTTGTATTCGGACCATAAAAATGACATAATGTGAAAGAAACTAAAATAAAAACGCACAATCTACTCTTTTGAGGTGAAGTCTGTCTCTTTTACAGAAAACCTGTCAGACTTGATGAATCTTAAAGCTTGAGTTAAGAAAGCTGATGGTGGATTAAGAACAACTGCAGGAACTTCTGAAAACTGATGTTTTATTTTAGATAGTCGCTTTTTTCTTGGATTTTTTACTGAGGGTCGTGTCTCAGTTTGCTCTGATCAAACCTTCACGTCTTCCTGCTGCAAACATTCGAAGAAGCAAAGTCCAAACTGAAAACGCCACTGTTGTAAAATCTGATAAACATTTCAGATTCTGCTCTTTAATAAGAGATTTTAAGCCCAAAAACAAAATTTTGCATCGGCTGTTGACTGAGCCGACTCCAGCATTTCCCTGTTTGTGTTTAAAGGTTATTTAAAATGCAAAGTTTACTGGTCTCCTTTGGGTGAAATCAGTCATGCACAGAGGAATCCGCTGCACAGACAACACATACACACCCATACCAAGAAAACACTAACAATAAAAACTACATGTATAAACAATAAAAATCAGCAGAAGCAGCAGTACGGAGGACCACTGCAGGACCAGATGTGAGTAGTTAGAGAAGGTTTCTTGGAGACTCAGGTCATTTTAACTCCTGCACTTTATAGAACTGTTGTTTTTATTTATTTATTTATTTTTTTATTAATCTTTATGGGTTTTCATGTTTATTCTGTCCTGAGCCACATGCATCATCATTTTGTTCTGTGTACACTGGTGCATTCAGAATGACAATAAAGTTGTTCAGCTGCGTCTCTGTGATGGACATGAAGTTCTCAGCATAACACGAGTATTCACATCTTCACCTCCTTGGGAGAGTTTTTTAAAAAAAAAAACACTAATTTGACTGATTTTTAGGTTTGCTGATTTTTGTCCAACGCACGTTCTCTGTCTGCACTCACGTGTCGAAGTGTGTGCACATCAGGGTGAAACTGTGGTGTATGAGAGTAGAGAAATGCCATGCTGTGGTGTAAATCAAGTTTTTACAATGAGGACAAAGTATAAACCTGTTCCAGAGGAAATGTAACCTTCAGGCTTCAGGTTGCATCTTGCAGATGTAAATGAAGCCGTTTGTGTGTGTGTGTGTTAGAATATAGAGCAGTTCATATTTTGATGTTATCTCATGTGGTAATCCTTCATCTCATGTTATAAACATATGGAATTGAAGATTAAATCATAAATATTTGTCAGTAAAATCACAACTAGTTTTATAATAGATAAGTTGGCATCACTTTTATTCGTATGCAAACAAATTCTGATCAAAGTGTGACGTCACCTCCACAATGAAGCTGAATTAAAAGTTTCTTCGGTGCTTTTGTAATGTTGGACATGAACCACTGGTGTAAAATCCTTGTTCACCTGGGCAGGGGGAGGCAACTCGAGTCCTCGAGAGAAGCAAGTTTTAGATGTTTCCCTATTTCAACACACCTGATTCAAATGAATGATTCACGGAGCAAAACTCGAGAAGATGTTGGATCCTTTTCATTAGAATTAGGTGTGTTAGAGCAGGAAACATGCAGGACTGCAGCTCCGAGGACCAAAGCTCTCTAAAACTAAAGCTGCCTAGCACTGACTTGGGAAAATGCTTTCTTAGGGACTGGGGTGATAACTAAACCAGAACTCTGGTACTGAATGAGTGTCGATAGAGAGCTGGAGGAGTTGATGCCAAACTGGAGAAAGTCCCTCTGCAAATGTTTTGAAAAAGCAAAGTATACATGTTGTCTGGCCCTTGCATTGATTTAACCCTTAACTGCCTGCTCTACGTTTGGTCGAGCAAATCTTTCAGTGACTAACGAATCTTATCAAACATTGTGGAAATACACCTGCCTGAGCCATCTATCCCACTTGATTTTGGTATGTAAAGTCAAAGGAAAGTGTTTTTTTTTCCACTACTGTTTCAAGGTTGACCATTTCACTATTGTTGCTATATTATTACCTGTTATCTCAACCATTTGTTAAAAAGCATTCTTTTTTATTATTATTATCCAAAGGAAATGAACAAAAGCAGACAAAACATGTTTGTCCTTCTTTTTTCTTCGTATGAACTTATAAAGGGTTATTGGTCAATTAAACATTTTCTCCAGAATTATATTTAAACCCCACTAAAGTTTTCCTGCATTCCTCCTGTTTTCAAAACGCAGATAAAAATGACTTAATTGGATTTTGTGACTTCATCATTAATAAAACATTTTTTCTTTTTGTGTCTAGTCCCACAGTCTCTTGGTGTTGGCCTGGAAAGATCTCATCCTGTCTGTCCCCTGCATCATCTCACCCTCATGCTGAGGTGCTTTTGTGCAGCCTGATCCCTGATGTGTCCCCTGATTTATTTACATTACATTACATTAAAGTGACTCTGTTGTAATGATGTTGTTAAAAACCCTACAGGCTTCATAAGATCATTCAGGTAAAACACTTAACAAACGTTATGTAATGAGTCACACTGCTGCCAGAAACTAAAACTAATTCTACTGCATGAAAAAGACTCAGAGGACTGGGTGTCAGGTGAAACAGCGGTAAAGAGTGTACACGAATCTTTGACAGTTCAAACTTTGTACAGAAGGAAAACCCATCTGAAATATGCAGCAGCTTCCAGACCTTTATAGATGAACATGAGGATCTCTGCCAGGTAGAAAGCAGCAAAGTACCAACTGTTGAGGTAGAGGAGCACCTGCAGAGGAGTAGACGAGAGCTGAGGAATAGACAGTCAAGGACAACAGCAACAGACAGAGCGATCTGCAGCTCTGCACCACTTTCATGAGAAGGATACGATTGGCTGGCTCCCTGCAGACAAACAAGAAACACAGCTGTGAGATACACACTCCTACTTCACACTCCTAAAGTCATCACCAAACAATACCAACAGAACTATGGTGCATTTCACATAACCTGCTGAAACTGGAAGCTTCCAGATTTTCAAGGGGACATGAAAAATTGGAAAACATTTAATCAAGATACTGTCTAAATGTTTAAAAAAAAAGAAAAGAAAAAACAGGATTAATAAGCATTTAACAGCCATTATTACAGTCCATAAATTTCCTAAGTTATTCATATTAATTATTTATTACAAACTGCAGCTCTACTCATATGCACTGGGGGTCATGCATGTTCTTTTCGTTATTTTGACTACTTATATATATAATTTGTTAAATACTGAAAAAGGGTAATTTTTTTTTTTTCTTTCCATTTAAGGTGGTATTTATCTTATTTTAAGATCGGGTCTATCTTGAGCACTTGCGTTTTATAAACTTGGTACTTAAATACACAGTGAGGAATTATTAGTATGAGTAGTTGGTCCATTACGTAGAGCGATATCTGTATGTAAAACACGTATTAACAGATGCAGTAGTTGTAGTACTACAACAGTAACATAAACTAAACATAGCATTACTGTACTGCGGTGAATGGATATTTATACAAGCGGTTTAATCCTCGTCTGATCTGCAACAAAGATGCTCTCTTTTATCTTAACTGCTATTTTGATTGTTAGCTTGGAGCTAATAAACAGATCATACTGTTTTCTTCTCAGCTGCTGTTATTTTATTGTATTATTTTCTATGTTGTTACTATGACCAACAAGCACTTGGTTCTACGGCTGTGAATCCACCGGTTTATCTTTAGAAAAGAAGGGAAACTCACCGGGCGCCATTGTCTGATTCCGTCAGGTTGCCGTGGAAACAGCTTCAGCGGAAGTTCGGTTCTTCTTCGCTGGAAAAACCCGGAGTGATTCAAAATTAGCTCCCCTACAGGTGGGAAACCTTAATACTAATTCTGGCTCAAGTTTATTTATTATTAAGAGATTTAGGGTATGAATAATTAAAAACTCAATCAGCCTTCAACATTTGGCAAAAAATATAATGATCATTATAGACCGTGCAAATATGAAGGGTTGTGAAATAAAAAAGAAAAAATCTTTAAAACAAACAACACAGATGATCACAGAATTAGTAGGGTTGAAGGCTTTGAATTGCAGGACAGTAATTTCAAATAAATGTATTATTCAAGCTTAGATGTGAAATATGAGAAATATTAGGTTTTGACTTGTGAAATTGTAGCTCAATTGAAGGGACTAAAAGAATAAATCTGTAAATGATTAAGAAAAAGTTTAGCAAATATAAAGAGGAACATGAGTGAGAATAGAGAAGTTTTAAAATATTAAGATAAATAATTTAACAGAAAAGAAGAGGTTTTAACATTTTTCTTTATTTTTAATCAGCTCTCAGCATACAGTGCAAAAATGCAAAAACATGTTAGTTTAACCAATTTTCAAACTGCAGAAGTAAAGGCAATGAATATGTACAGTAGGAAATATTATAAGCTACATACAAAAAAATGCATACATAATTCTGAAAAACAAATGTATTTTAGTCACAATGTTACTGTTGTTTCAAAAACACATGCACGCACACACACAAAATTCAATATAATGAAAATTCTCTCATGTCAAAGACTGACAACTGGTCGATGTCATTGTTTGATACAGAAATTGATCATTTTCTTTTGCTTAAGAACATGTATAATTATCAATTTAAAATATGTCATTTGTAATCAGTTAGTATATTAAATTCCTGCTTATCCACATCTATATCTCAATAGTAAGTGTTGCCATTTTCAATTGGAATTATAAATAAATATTAGTTTAGAGCTGTACTGTTGCGAAATATGAATAGATTCATTTAACTTTTGTCTTTGCTGATGTGTTTGCAAACTGTCAAAACTACAACACCCAGCATGCTTCCGCAGCACGCTGATTGGTCGCAGAGGTTCGAGGGTTTACGTGGCACTGCGATGCCCGCGCAGGCTCAGTTCGAGCTCTCTCCCGGCAGGAAGATGGTGTCAGTCAGGATGCAGCCTTGCGTGTTCTCAGTTTTACTTCTAAACGTTTTCTACAGCTGCGTCTCCTCGTTGTATTTTCACATCGGTGAGACCGAGAAGAAATGCTTCATTGAGGAAATTCCGGACGAGACGATGATTATTGGTGAGTGACGGCAGCTAATGCTAACAGCCAGTTAGCTCCTCAACTTCAGCAAGTTAGCTAATCGGTTAGCTGAGCTAAACTTCTCTGTCGTGTCCTTATTGAGTAAGTTCACAAACAACGAAATGAAGGCTTATTACATATCTGTGAAGTTTTTATGAATTTTTAAATTCAGAGTTGTGAACTTGTGTAACACGTTGCTGTATTTACTATATCGGAAACTAAGTGTAATGGGAAAGGTGTAACAGCATTCTGATATTTAGATGGTCTTGAGTACAAACTCAAGCTCTTCCGAAAACCCAAAATAAGTATAAAGCTCGAGTATAAACACAGTGATTAAGTTCCTAAGCTTACTGCAATAATAAAGCTAGTTACAGTGTCTTAACTAGTTTTTGTGCAGATGTTAAATTACTTATTGGGTGGTGTCTTAGTGACACCAGCAGCCCTGTCAGGAAGTGGGCTGAATGTTGTCTTTGACACATCCTGTTGTAAATGTAGTTTAATTGAGCTGCTTTAAACATTCAAGACTAAAACAACAACATATTCACACCCTTTCTTAATCCAGCTCCACACGTTCTAAACCACTATCATTTTGTTAGGAATAAGTTCAAATTTTAAATCGGGCAAGGTCTCTTTGCACATTTGTAAGAAATCATTAAGTTATTGTGCGTTGGATTCACAAAGCAAAAGGTATATGAACACCATACTCACAAAGTATTCTGTGAAGATGGTAGATTGAATCTGGTGTGTTTGTGTCTGTGTTTCTGTGCAGGTAACTATCGCACTCAGCTGTATGATAAACAAAAAGAGGAGTATATGCCGGCCACTCAGGGTCTGGGTATGTTCGTTGAGGTCAAAGATCCTGATGACAAGGTAAACACAAAGAATAAACACCACAAACAGATTGTGAAGTCATGATGGAGCCTGAAAAAAGTTGGGTTCTCAAGAGTGAAGGCCAGCTGAAGATTCAAAGCATTCAGCCATCTCTGGATTACTTTGACTTTTTAAAAATCAAACATTTTACTGTACATATTATGCATTTCTGTCAAAGTTGCATTCATCTTTGACCAAGATCTTTAGATGGCTGATCTGACTTTACACCACATTTCCTCCTTAAAAGTGATGATTCACCACCATCCTCCTGGGTTTTAATAGTGTGCTAAACTGTTCTTAACCAAATTTTAGTAGTTTAAGTATTCTTCCAGTATTTTTTTCACACAATTGGAAATGGTTTTTAATCAAACATTTTTACATTTTTCTCTTTATTAAAATATGTCAAACTTATTAAAAACATTAAACTTAAAATTTTTAATGTAAATGTGTCTCGTATTGAAAATGTTAGTAAATAAGGTAAATTAAATTAGACTTTTCCACCATATAAATAGGCAACATATCTTTAGTGATATGCGGTGCAACAGCATCTGTGATCTTTTTCCACCGAGCATCTTTCTTGTCGTGCTGGATACTGGACTGGTTAGCAGGAGTTTATGGGCTGCTGCTGTCTTCATCTCGTACAGAGCAGCAAATCTCACTGCGGTCAATGTGCAGCTAAATTCCAGCAGTGAGTTAACTGTGCATCTCTTAGTATCAGACAGACGCCATTCTGGTTTTGCCTTGGACTCCATTCTGGAGTCTCTGAACCTTGGTGCTTTCATGCGAACCTGCCGACGTTCACACCAGTTTAACCATCTTGGAGATTTGGCATTGAAAGTTGATGGTTAAGTGTTGAAGCTTCATTATAACTTAGGCTTCCCCAAAATAGAATATATGTGCAGAGGACTGATGGAATTTATGTCGGCCCAGTTGGCAGAACTCATTTATATCTATCAGCGTTGTGTCTGTTTGAGGTGCTGAAATAAATTTGTTGCGCTGCCACTTTCTTAGAAGCAGCCTCTAAAATAATAAAATAAGCTGCTGCCCATCAGATTTTAACGTTTTCATTTAATATCTAAACACGAGGTATAAAAACTCAGCATAATTAACACTAGGGCAGCAACGATTAGTCGACAATAAAAAATAATCGACAATAAATTTAGCCGTGGACATCATGAAACATCGCCTTCTAATCCTATCTCTGCTGAGAGTTGCACATACGCAGTAAAGTCCGGCAAGGGGAAAAATATGGTGGCGGACCAGGGAGCAAAACGGTGGCAGAGAACGTCAAAAGTCTGGGATAACTTCACTTTTAACTTACAAAATAAATTAAATACGTGATTTGTAAAGCGGACCTTGTGTACCACGGAAGTACGTCTGCAATGCTCGAACATTTAAAGAGAAGGCACGTCGGACTTACTTAACAACCTCATGCAAGATTTCAA
>JBAFTA010000008.1:5064465-5080060 GCA_036919975.1 Melanotaenia parkinsoni | reverse complement strand
TGATATGCATCATTGTTTACAGACAACATAATGATCCACCATCTGTCTGTCCACCTGTCCTCTCAGTACCGTGAGGAGCGTTTCCGTCAGACCAGCGAGAGCACCAACCAGCGCGTCCTCTGGTGGTCCATCGTCCAGACCCTGATCCTGGTGGCCATCGGCATCTGGCAGATGAGACACCTCAAGAGCTTCTTTGAGGCCAAGAAGCTGGTGTAACTCCGTGGAAAAGCGTGTGCGTGTTTGGTGTGTGAGTGTGTGTTTAGTCTCTACTTGTGAATGCAGTACTGAGCGGATGAGGTCGCTGCGGTCGGGCTGCAGAAGAGATGGAAGCAGAGAAATCCAGCCAAAGCATCTTTGTTGTTTTCTCTGCAGCCTGGTTGGTGACAAGCCCGTCACACCTGCAGAAGACTTCAAGGAACACTGTGTGTGTTTGTGTGTGTGTGTGTTTGTGTTTATTTGTCACCGACAGATGGGGAAAGCTTTCACGTCCACGTCCCCGTTTTGGTTCTTGAACTCATGGTGACGTTGTGTTACTTGCCACCAGAGATGTTCTCGACGAAGAAAAGTCAGGTGGTCACTTGATTTGTAAAACAACTATTTCACATATTTTCTGCATCAGCTGATTTTTCTGCTGCACTGAAACTCAAGTGTCTGAGATGTAATCAGATTACTGAGAAAACTGAGCGTATTTACTGAAACTGAGCTTGTAGCGCCGGCGCGTTCGCGTCAAGATCGATCGTTAGAAATCAGACTGACAGGAAACATCTGCAGAAGTTGTTTAACGGGTCAGTTTGAGCAAAAGCTGAAATACTTTTACAGATTTGTGTCAGAAAAAGATTTTTTTTCCCTGCTTTTCTTTTTTCCATTGTTGGTTTATTTTGGGGTTCTGAAACTGTCCCCTTCAGCTCAGCCACAGATTTGGACGGTTGCTGGTTTCATTTAAAGTTTTTACATCATGAATCACATCAATGACGGCTCCCTCACATTAAAATGGTTGTTTTTTTTTCAACTCCCCAGTTTGTTGCAAACATGAGTCGTCAAAAAGTTTTTTTTCAACTTCTTGACTGACCTAAGACGTATTCTTGTGAGACCCATTTGGGCCTGATCTGGGCTACTTTTGGCACTCGTGGATGAGTTCTGGCACTGCCGAGCCTGCTTTGGCTTTTTTCCTGAACTCGCTGCTGCGATGTGGCTCAGAGGAAACCGAAGACGGGCAGATGTTGATGTCCTGAAACACTTACAGAAGCCTCAGATAAACAGCAATGTTTGATTCTTGTGAATCAAATTAAAAAAGGATGAGAAAGAAATGATGCAGATTGTGAACCTTGTTCTTTATTTTGTTCATTTCTGTAGAAAACAAAACAACCATCATGACCCAAAAGAGCAGCAGAACTTTTCAGTTGCACAGAAAACATTTGGTGTCTGTCAGCGTCTCGTCTTCTGTATAACCATAAAGTTTCTAATGAAGAATTGAGAGAACTTTTTTTTTTAATATAAATTCAGAATTTTCATATGAAGCTGCAGATTGACTGCAGTCAAAATAAACATCCAGATTAAACATTTCAGGAAGTCATTCTGTTGGCAGTTTAAGCCATAATTACCAACTGGGATCTTTTTAAATCTTAAAAGCTGGAAGTTGTCATCAATCTTTTTGTGTCAAATTTAGTGAGTGAAGAAATCCTGATGCAACTTGTGCAGAGCTGCAGGTTTTTGTTATCACTCTGCTCAGATATTTTCTGATTTTAAACCTGCCTGTTTTCTTTGTTTTTTTTTTTTTCTCTCTCTCTTCTGTTCTTGAGATTTTTTTTAAGAATCTGCTGATTTTCATTTGTGAAAAGGTTTTTAGAAAATATTTTGTTGTAGAATTTAAATCAAATGGTGAGTTTTTTTGTTTTTTTTTTTATTATTATTTTGGTAGTTTTGCTTTTGGGGTTTGAAGTTTTTTGTGTAAAGTGCACCCGAGACAGCTCTGAAGTTGCACTCAGAATAAAGTTTTTGTTTTGAAGGATGCATCTGATCAGTTTCTTTTCTCATAAAGTTCACAGCAAAACTCGACTCAAAGTTGCTGTTAGAGGTTTTTATGCTATCAAAATATTGTATTTTGAGGGGAATTATATTGGAACAGATTTAAAATAAATGTGACTGCAAAATGTAATAAAATTAATACTAAATCGAGTTCTGTTTTAGTGATTTATTCGATTTAATTATTTTCTTTTGACGTTGGAGAAAGTAAAGGTTTTCTCATTGAAGCTGGAGAATTGATATATATAATTTTAAAATCTCGTCTAGTATGACGTCTTTTATTTTTTTACATAGTAAATATAAATTTTAAACAAAACCGTGATTTCTTGGAACAGTTAAAAGAGAGTGCGAAATCCCGCTGTAGGAACCTTTAGTAAGCCCCTCTGTTCCTGTCGGATTCAAATACTGGTTGGACCGTGCGTTAAAAGGCTTGTGTCAGATTTGCCAGCGTATAATTAACTTAAATTATCTCCTTAGCCAGTTCTTGTTTTGGAAACCGCAACCATAAAATGGGCTGAAACATTGACGGATCTTCGATCAGAAACGGTGTCACGGATTTCACCGAAACTGAAAACGAAAATCGGCGCGAGGAACCGGAACAGCCGTGTGTGTGAACCGCTGCGTGCTACGTGTACAGCAGCAGCCCGTTAGCTTCACCCGGCTAACTGGTCCAGCACTGACCGGTTCGAGATATGGATTTTAACGGCTGACTGCACCGGATGAACGGTGGGCTGAGACCCAGGATGGAGGAAAGTTTGGTCTCCGTCACCACCGACAAATGAGGAAGGATGGAGGGAAGGATTATCGCTGCTCTGAACCTCGACGGTGTTTTCTGTGGTTTTACTACCTGGATGTAACTGCTCTGAGATCAGTTGTCAGTCTGTAAACATGATGTATTCATCGAGAAGAAAACCTGTGCTCTACTTCAAAGAGGAGAGGAGGTAAGAATGACGTTATTCTTTATTGTTAAACCAAAGAACATCAACTTTAGGTCCCGTTAATGTGGATAGTGTTTTTCTTTGATGGATAAACATGGTGATAGACACAACACACTTAAACAAAATCAAATCTACGTCTAGTTTAACGGGGAACTGTATAGAACAGAACCTCCTAAAATTAAAGACCACGGTTGTAAAATACTCGAGGGTTATTCCACGTCACGTTTTCAGGACATCCAACACACTGTTTTGGACCCAAGTGTGTGGGCCATTTGCTGAAATGAATGAATGGCCCTAAAGGGAGACAGACTTGGTGAAATAGAGCAATTACAGTCTGATGTTTCTGCTTCTAGTAGGTTTAAAAATTGAATAATGTCATGAGAGCAGTTCATGATAATTCAGAAGATGAGAGAGAGGAAATAATTTGTTCTGACAGTTTTTTGACCAGGTGCTGGGTGTGAGGTTTGAAGCTGGATTCCTGAGTATTTCTGCTCATGTACAGACTCATCTGCAGCCATGATGTTTGCCTGTCTGTGTTCAGGTTTTAAACTCGGAAAAATAATCAAATATGGAAGAAAAGTTTAAAGTGTTGACATAAGTGGGTTTTTTTATGTCAACGTTTTTTTCTCTTTATAAAACACATGGCTTATTTTTGGTTTCACATTTTTCTACTTTTCAACTAAAAACCTCACATTGTGTCTAAACGTAAATGAAGAAATTTATGCACACACACAACCACTGTTCATTCATTTTCTCTCTTGGCCTTTAAGAGGTGACGGCTCGAAAGTTTCCCATCAACAGAGGATGTAAGTAAACCTTAAACTTTGAGTTTTGACAAGTGGTTCCCAAACTGTGTTCCAGGGACTTCCAGGGGTCCTGATGAGTAGGAGTCCTACGATTCTACATGTGAGGGAAGCATCAGCAGTATGATGTAGAAGTCACTGATGATAATTAATAATTAAAAGCAAAGTAGATTGATAGGCAAGGCTCAAATGGCTGCAGCAGTGGCAAAAAGAAAATATTCGGATCTACATAGTTTTAGTTTTGGTAGGCACCATGCGCACAGCCACAGAAACTGACCAATAATCATGTCTTTGTAATATTTTCACTGAGTGAAGCAGCAAAACCCTGTGTAGGCGTCTCCACACGGGAAACAAGCGCACACGTGAACGTAACGCGCTGCACTCATGTCACGGAATTACTAGGGATGGTTTAAATGAAAACAAATATTTATTTTACAGCATTTAGTTTTATTTTAAGTTTTAAAAAGTCATTAAATAACCTTTGTGCAGACTAACTGTAATGCTTTTGTTACTTAACTAGAAACTGAATATTCGCCCTGGTTCAAGGTCATTATCTTTATTTTACATCACTTCCTTCCTCACAATAGAAGTGCTGGGATTCTAGCCCAGGAAACACACCTGATGGCTGGAAATCAGATATTTGTCCCTCTGTGAGTAAAAGGAAGGCAGCTTCACATCTTTCACATTCATCCTGCTGACTTGTTCCCTTTTGACTAATAAATCCTGAAATTTTCATCTTCCTTTATATATTTGATTTAATCACATTTACAGAAAAGATTTACCTGCTGCTGTGTAAAGAGAAAACTGCTGTTAAAAAGCAGCTTATTTGAAAATAAGTGTTTGTGAAACAAGTTACTAAGTTAACACCATTGATCACGGAAAATCGTGTGATTAATCACATAAATCAAGTCACAGTTTGGGAAACTCGGGATTGCTGTGTGATGCTTGGCGCTAACGTCCTGCAGCACGTCTGGACTCGTTTCTGTGTTTGACGGCCCAACGGACTCACCTCCAGCTCTGTCTAAATCTCACATTTAATGACGGAGATGTTGATAAATGATTCTTTGATGAATCGAACCAAAGCAGATTCCTGCAGGGATCCAGAAGTGCTGTGGGAGATTGTGATGGCAAGATTGTTTCCTCTTTGGGACTTTCAGAAATGTCTGACTCCTTTGTGTCGTTGGATGAAACCGAGTGTCTGACTGGAGTTTGCTTGTTAAATTCACCTGAGAAAGACACCTTCTCTGGAAGTTTGACAACTGAGGTCGGAGTCAGCAGTTCTCCCTCTGCAGACTTTGGTAGGACCGGCTGGTCCAAGGAGACAAAAACAGAAACAGTTTAAGTAATAAAGACCGTCAGTGGTCCCTCCCTTCCTGGTTTATCTGTAAACTGTAAAGGTGGGACTGACTCCTCCTGATCTGCTCTGTTTGACCACAGAGGTGTTGCTAAGCGCCAGACTGGGTTGGTCCTGCACATGAGTTTGGTTTGGACTTGGTCCTTGTCGTGTTTGACCTGGAACCTGCTGGTCAGTCAGTATGTGATGCTGCGTTTAGTAGATGCTGAAAGTAGGAATTTTCTAACTGAATATGAAAATCACACGGAATAATTGGGAGGAAGTTTGTTAACTCAACTTCCATCTTTTAGAAAGAAAGAACTGACCCTGAACACAGCAGCTTTATGAGGTTTGTCTTCATTCTGGAAAACATGAATTTAGCGAATGTTTAGTTTTCATTAGTGACTCAGAGAAAAGCATCAGACCCGACCTGGAAGCAGCTGCCGCTGCTTTCTGGAAGTCAGTGAGCGCAGTTTTTTAGTTCTGACCTCCAGGTCCGTGGTTCTGTTTTTGTTGCACATGGTTAAAGTGGAACCAGAACCCAGACCCCCTTTAACAGCCTCCTGTTGTTTCCAGGCTCCTGTCGGGGAAGTGTACGGTCTACAAGCTGTTCGGACTCTGCATGGTTCTGGTGCTCGTCTCTCTGCTCTGGCTGCAGCTCAGCTGTTCAGGGGACATGTCCTCTACCTCCCATGAAGCCAGGCACGCCCCCCAGCCGCCGCCCTGCCCGGCTGGACACCAGGCATCTACAGCGGACGACCCCTCCTGGGGTCCTCACAAACTGGCC
The DNA here is from genome assembly GCA_036919975.1 of Melanotaenia parkinsoni. Taxonomy (NCBI): domain Eukaryota; kingdom Metazoa; phylum Chordata; class Actinopteri; order Atheriniformes; family Melanotaeniidae; genus Melanotaenia; species Melanotaenia parkinsoni. Next base: position 5,074,177 of record JBAFTA010000008.1, on the reverse strand, counting down.
CTGGTGGTCCCGTTCAGAGAACGCTTCGAGGAGCTGCTGGAGTTTGTTCCTTTCATGCACACTTTTCTCAACAAGAAGAAGATTCGCCACAAGATCCTCATCATCAACCAGGTGGATCACTACAGGTGAGGGAGTGGCCTTCAGCACAACACTGGGGGTCCACCCAGGGTTGACCGGGGGTTCATCAGGGTCCACCAGGCTAGAGCAGAAAGGTGAAGGGTTCCACAACAACCTGCGGAGTCTGACGAGTGTTTTCCTTCTCTTTTCAGATTCAATCGAGCGTCTTTGATCAACGTGGGATACCTGGAGAGCGGGAACGACACCGACTACCTGGCCATGCACGACGTGGACCTGCTGCCCCTGAACGAGGCTCTGGACTACGGTTTTCCTGAGGTTGGGCCGTTCCACGTGGCCTCGCCGGAGCTGCATCCACTGTACCACTACAAGACCTACGTGGGAGGAATCCTGCTGCTCACCAAGAAGCATTACCACATGGTACCGACCTCGTCCAGGACCCTGTTCACGGCCTTAAAGGCGCTCTGATCATTTAGATTCTAAAATTAGAAAAAGTGTTTCCAGAAAGATGTGTGACAAAACAAACAGGAAGTTATTCTGTCTTTAAAAAGGTCCAAGCGGAGACATCATGCAGTGGTCCCAGCTGTCCACCAGGTGGTGCCGTTCCTCCTGCTGAGCGCTGAAGCTGAGGGAGCGAGCAGAACTTGTTCCCTGCAGATATTTGGACCTGAGATATTCACCTGTTGGGGTGTATTATTGAGGCCTCTATTCCATTTAGAAGTTTTTTGTGAATGTTCTGCAACATGCAAGCTGCAGACTTGGGCCGTGACCCTCATTAAACCAGCTGAGTTTGTTCTTTCAGGTGGAAATGTGTGCAGGGAAGCAGGCCACAAACATCAGAGCGTTTTTTTTTTTCCTTATTGTACTGAAATGCATCATATTTTCTCCTTTCTGTGTGTGTGCAGTGTAATGGGATGTCGAATCGGTTCTGGGGTTGGGGCAGAGAGGATGACGAGTTCTATAGGAGGCTGAGAAAAGCAGAGTTACAGGTAAAACTCTTCTCATCTCCAGACAGATCAAACTGGATCAAGTCTGGACTCTGTTCATTGAAGGAAATTAAAAGCTAAAATATGAGGATGTCTGTTCCTCTTCTGCAGCTCTTCCGACCGAACGGCATCACGACAGGATACAAAACCTTCCTGCACATCCACGACCCGGCCTGGAGGAAGAGAGACCAGAAGAGGGTTGCCGCTCAGAAGCAGGTGCGACACTTTGAGCCACACAAACGGATTGAGGAAAAGAAGTGTTGAGATTTTGGATGCAGTCGTGGTTTATTTTGTAATCTTTACTGCAACATGTGACCCATCAGCTCTTAGGTCAGACATCCCCGACCTGTCTGAAGTTGTTGTGTTTGACGTGAAAAAGAACATCAGGCAGCGTGGATTCTGTCCTGAGTCGTCTTCTTCTTCTTCTGTGGTTTTACCATCTGACAGAACAAACAGCTTCTTAGTGTGACAAGCCGTTTCTCAGGGTCTAGTGAGAGATAATGAAAATAATGGTGAAGCCGAACTGAGTCTAAATGTTTTAATCTTATAAGAGAACGATCACACACATCTGGATGGAGGAGCTCTCTGTCTGTGCAGAGTGAGCTCAGTATCTTTAACCCTGATCTTACACTCCTTTGTTGAGAAAAAACCAGCAGGAAACAGAAAAATGGCAGCTTCTTCTCTACATGCAGGTGTTGAGTTTTTCTCACCAGTCTGGTTTTGGGAGTCGGGCTTAACTTCCATTCTGCTAATGAACTTGTTAATCTGACTGCTTACACTTACCAGACTCTTTTATGAGCACACATTATGTAAACTCAAGACTAAATGAGATGTCCATTAAAAATGTAAAATACTTCTATAAGAATTAAAAAGGTAAAATCATTATCATTTTATCTTTAGCTAAATAATTTGACTTATTTAAATTTGTCGTCACACTGCTCCTAAAAATTTAATTTTCATTCGGAGCAGTGGATCTCAAACGTTTTACATCGCGTAACACTTCAGAAGATATCCGACTCTCCAAGCACCACCTTTAAGACTGACATTAAAGTGTAGTAGAAAAGATCTGCCCTTGTCTATCAGACACACTCAGACAGAGGCAGGAAAATATCATTTATTGTAGGGTGGTGGCAGCTGTCATCAAAATGAGTTTATAACCAGATCTGACATAAACTGTGTCACAAAACCTCAGCGAAGTCCTGATAATCCTGAGGCTGTTTACCATAAAAATTCACCTTCCTGGTAATCTGGTAATAATTAGCTTCACGGTAACCTATTTTATTAACACTCTGAGTCCAAAACTACACAAAAATCCCCAAAATCCAAATCTAAGAATTATTTTAATAAAACTCACAAGCTTTTTTCTGTAAAGTAAAATGAGAGAAATGCGGAAAGGCCTCATTCAGTCATCACATCTGTGCTTTTCCTGGACACTGGGAGTGTTTCAGATCGGAACTTTCCAGTGAAGCAGCTCCAGGTGACCTTGTTTTCTTTGTTTATTTTTTTTACATTGCTGTGAAAATATCGCATGACTCGGTCACGCCGGCTGGATCAGACTCCTGAAGGACGATGTCTCTGCGCTCTCACACACGAACCGTATAACAGCTGAGAACATTTTATACAAAAGTCGAGTTAAAGTTGACCGGCTAGTTTGTGAGCGCAGAAACGAAGGACCCTCCCACTTCAGTCCTGATACCGGGATCAATAGATGATGGAGTCAGTCTCGCTCTGTTTTGTTTTTATGAGTGAGGAGAAGCCTTCATCTCAGAGTCAAGCAGTTTACAGACATTATACCTGCATCTGTAGTCCTGCTGCCAGGATCAGATCACATGATTCTTCACAGTCTAAACGTCTGCAGCGTCGCAGGTTGTTCAGGTCTGAACATCTCTACATGTTTTTGCATGGTGTTGGTGGACCAAAGAAAACCAGAAATATGACCGTTTCATTTGATAACACTAAAATATTTATCTGTAGTTCACACATTACAAGCTGCAGATCCTCTAAATCTGTTTAGACGAGTGCGAGCACCACCAGTGGTACGTTGGTAGTGTGGCTTTTTTCTTTTTTACTAAATTTGTAGCAGAACAGAAAACACGGTTATTTTTCCTCCTGGCTGGTTCTGACTGTAGCCAGCCTAATGTTCACCTCTCAGAAGTGGTAAACTCCTCCTCCTCCTTCCTCCTGCAGGAACAGTTTAAAGTGGACCCTGAGGGGGGGCTGACGAACCTTCAGTACCAGGTGGAGTCCCGACAGGACCTGACCATCAACGGCGCTCCGTGCACCGTCATCAACACCAAACTGCTGTGTGACCAGAGCCAGACGCCCTGGTGCCTCCTGGCTTAGTGGGTGAGGGAGGTTAGTTGTCATGGCAACGGCAATGTTTGGTTGAAGGATGGATGGCTGCGCTGGAATCAGCTGAACCAGAGTGAGCAGCTGCAGTGAGGATTTATAAACCCACATTTCAGGTAGAATAAAACTGCTGATTGATAGGTCAGTGAACTCGCCGTGCTGCCTTCATGACGGCTTCCCTCCATCAGACTGAGCGGGGCAGAGAAGACGCTTCAGCTCCGTCTGTGGCTCCAGACTGTTGTTTTAAAGCTGTGATTTATCTGAGATGAAGATCAAATCTAAGACTCATCAGGCAGAACATTTTCAGAACAAATCGGACGCGTGGATTCACCTGCTGTTTGGGAATTTGGACCTAAAGTCTTCGCAGAAGGAAGAGGAGCCAAATGTTCCTTATTTTTTATTCCCAAAGAGGAAACACATTAATCAGAGTTTAAAAATGACTTATGACTCTGCTGTGTCTCATTATGGATTTAGTTTCTGATAATTTAAAGAAAATACTTAATAAAGATCAGTAATGAGTTACTGACTCAGAGCTGGCTTGTTTTCTGTGGTGAGTAAACCCGAGCAGCACCGACCTGCTGGTCATGTGACCAGCTGCTTCGTTCCTGTTAAAACATCAGAGAATCAGTCGTTTCTGCTTGAAGCTGAGGAACATCAGCACATCTGAACGAGATTGACTGAACCACACCTTCAGTCATGATCTGCTCGGCTTATAAAAGGTGGTGGGATGTTTTTTAATGAAAAAAACCAAACAAACCGATTGCAGTTTGATCAGGATGCTTATAGAAGAAAAATGTTTGTGTAAAACTACGACGAAGGATGAGCTGTGACTGATTCCAGCTCAGCTTTTTATTAATGGCTGCGCTGTGAAGCTTCATCACAGGAAATGTTGTACAGATTTAATCTGCTGCCTCCAAACATCGTTTCATTGTGTGGAGTCCGGACATGCGACGTGACAGCAGTCGCCTTCAGCTGGTGGGTGGCGGAGAGGGTGGAGAGGCTTTAACAGGTGTAGCGGAAGGTGTTAACATCTGGTTAACCTGGATCTGCTAATTAAAGCCTTCATCTTCATCATCACCGAATAAAAACCTGATGAGATGAATACTGAGTGGAGCAGAAAACCTCCACTTTTACTTCAGAGAGCAGAAGGTCTGATTAGGATGTTTTCACATGTTCAATAAAAACTGTAGAAACGATTAAACAGGTTCAGTTAAAAACTTTTAAATTCAGTCAAAAGTTTAGCTTTCAGTGTTTAGAATTATAATATATTCTTAAGATCATAATCTTTTATAAAACACACTTTTACCTGCTCCTTCAGTTTCTTACAAATATGAACCTGAGCGGATAAAAAGAAAACCTCACCCACCGAAACACGTAACAGGAAGTCTTTAAACAAAATCCACCCACCTTCCACTTCATCCACTTTATCAGGAGCAGCGGGGGCCTGTTCCAGACAGGAAACACTGCTGCTGCCACTGAGAGATGCATCATGGGGGAAAACTGCTGATTGAGTCAGTGTGGAAGTTGGAATCCACTCGTCCACTAACTTCACATTTAACTTTATTAAAACCGTAGCATGTGGGCAGGGTGATTAGGATAAAATGTACCATGATTATAAATCGTATTTCACGCTGGCATCTAGTCACTGAAATTCCCAACAAATGGATCTGGTGTCTACTCACCATCCTCCTCCTCCTGAGATGAAGGAGCTCAGCCTGCTTCAGTACATTACATCATCATACTTCATTTTCTAAAGTGTGTTTTCCCCGGTGGGATTGACCATAAATAATACTCCGATTTTATTCAATTTAGTAATAATTTACCCAAATGCTACAGTTTTGAATATTCAGTCAGTTGCCAGTTTTTTCCCATGATGCATCTCTGTCCTTACAGCAGTCTTCCCTTTGTTACAGAACACCTCTTTGTATTCGCTGTACTCTTGTATAAGAACTGCAGTCCCGAAGCCACCAGTGGGGTGTAATATCTGGTAGCTTTTTGTCAGCAGTTGCCATGGTGACTCCAGGTATCGGAGTTCCATTGATGATGGCTTTTTGTTGTGGTTCCCAACTCTGGGTAACGATACTCGGAGCTGATTGAACCAACTCAAACAGCTGATCTGGAACCAGAAAGCCAGAGTAGCTCAGCTCAGAGTGAGTTAACCCAGTTTCTTTTTAGACTCAGTTAGTTGAACCTGCTTCCAGGAACAGGCTCCGGGTCTTTCTGTGTGGAGTTTGCATGTTCTCCGTCGTGTATGTGTGTTCTCTCCGTGTTCTTTCCGTGTACTCCGGAGTGCAGACATGCATGTTACGTTAGTTTGTTCCTTAGATAGACACAACAGAGTTTGATCACAAAGAAGATTATTTACATTTCTTGGTTTTATTTATTTAATTTTAAATATCATATACACTTGTTTAATAATTCTGGTAACAGTTTCTAAAAGGAGCTTGTTAACCAGAAGTTAGACTGACCCGGGTGTTGGGAACTAGAACCCTCCAGAACGTCCCTGAAGAGAGTTCCTCTGGTCTACGTTCATGTTTCTGAGTACAACCAATGCTGGGATGTGTGTGTGTTTCAACTCGTCCTGTTTGCGTGTAGATGTTATGTACTAGATATCAGCAGCTGAAGGCCCCTGGGGGCCCTGCAGCCGGCCCCCAGAAACCAGCTCAGGACAGCCGTGGAGTTTGGCGAACAAGCCGAAGCCAGAGACAGAAACAAAGAGAGGAAGGCTGGGTGAATCGACACCCTCCCCCCCCGCAAAGCGTTTCCCCTCAGGGTGCAATTTTCACCTTTTTGTTGGAGGCGATGGAGGAGAAACACCTCCACGCTCCCACAAATAGACCCCGGCATCACTCGTGCTGCAGCTTCCTGCTACTTTTCTAATTCCCCACCCAGTGATTACAGAGCTTAATCTCAGCACTCGTACCAAATCATGAAAATAGTAAAGCAATGAACCGAGCGCGACGCTGTTCACACGTGTGGATGCTGAGGATTCAGGAGCAGATGTGATATCAACACTTAATTTTCAGCCTGTGTTAATGAACGTGTGGGATTATGCTTCTGTTATGGTGCAATTAGCAAAAAATCAAAGATAAACTTGAGGGCTGAGTGCTGGTAATCATATTCACTATGTGACTAATAAAACACAGAGGGACCAGGCCGAGTCAAAACACCATCTAACGGATCAGCTGCTGGGTTTTACACCTTCACAGCTTTTCACGCTTTTGTCATTTTTACTCTTTAATTTTTCTGAGTTTTAACTCTGATTATTAGCATGTCTGTGCCCTTCAGTCTAATTTAGAATTTAAAGAGGAGACATAAATGTGCTGGAACAGATCATTTTCCTTGGTATCAGGTGTTTCTGGATTTTCTTTTGCTTCATCAGGAATGCAAATCAAATCCTGTGTGCCGACTCCATCCCTGTCTGGATGTGATCTTAGCTGCACAGGAGGCTGCAGACGCTAACATACCGTCACATCATTTGCACCTGCACAACACTTGTTAGCAGGCGGCAGAAACAGGCGAGGTATGGCAGCCTGCGTGTGCCAGAGAGGAAGAGCGTGTTCGTCTGTACATGCTGATGCTGGGAGGTGCAGAATGTTCTGCAGCATCCGGACCACACGATGTGGAGCTTATATAAGCTGCTTTTCCAGCAGTAAAAATTCCTCCAGGATGAAGGACGTTGTCGGTCAATTACAGCCTGAGAAATATCCAGAAATGAGAAGGCATAATTATAATTCTGATCTTGCCTCATTTATTCATATATTTGCAGGAAAATGTGTTTAACATGAATCTAAATCCAGAATCTGAGTCAGAACCTGAGTCGGTCCAGTTCTAAGGATCTGAAAGTGAATATTTGGTCTGAGCAGCTTTATTCTTCATCAGCTGAACCCTCTTAGAGAAGTGTTAATTTACTAAGACTCATTTGGTCTGCTCCCTCCCTTCCTGTGTGTGTGTATCGCCAGCAGTAGTCTGGTGATTTCTACACACTGTTCATATAGAGCAGAAAAACAGCATTTCAGTACTGTGCTCCTTCAGGCTGCAACAGTCTACAAAACATTTTACAGCTTCAAGAACTTGTCACTTTTTATCATTTTAAATCCATATTGTAAGATCTGGAGAAGCAATCATTGACCCGTCACTGCTTTTAGTGCCTTTTATACTGAGTTTTTTTTCCAACTGTGATTGTCTCTTGTGTTTTTGTGATCTCATTTAGACTTTTCCTGTTTAAAGATTTGCCAAATAAAATAGAAAAAATGAAAACATTTAAAGTAATTCTCCAGACTTCTTGAAGGACTTTCCAAAGCTCTTCTTTGGATGTTTCTGCCTGTTGTTCTGTTCTCCAGATGATCCCACACTACTTTAGTAATGTAGAGATTCAGGTTCGGAGGAGGATCCATCCTCCATCAGACCTGTTGCCTCTGATCTTCGGTCCCGTTCTTGTGTCATGCCTCACCCTTTTCTCCCCGTTTTCCCTCCTTAAGAATGACTTCTTCAGAACCATCCTTCATGGAGACCATTTCTTATGAGGCCTCAGCCAACAGTTGATCAACTGATGGTCCAGGTGCATCTCTCGGGTCCTGATTCAGGTCTGGGTCAGGTCTTTCCTGGCTTTGTTCCTATTTCTACACACCATGCTGAGATTCCACGTTTTCAGCTAACAGCTCTTTAGGAATTAATATGATTTGTGACAGGCTGCTGGTAAAAAAAGAGCCTATGGGTCCAGTTTAAAACAGGTTCTTTGCTAAGTGGTCTGTTATGTGTTGTGGTTATGTGGTTGTCTCTGAGTTAAGCTGCATACCAAAGAAAAAATGCATTCCTTTAAAAATCATCAGTACAAGAACTGGACCAAAAATGAAGGGAAAAAAAACTGAAAATGTAAAATAAATAAATAATTAAAATAAAAGACCTCCAGAAAGATGGAGAGCTATTAACAGACCAATTTAAAAGATTGCACTAAAGGCAGAGATGATGATTTCATCCAGACTCTGGATCAGGAGTTTTGCACTGTACTGTGTTGTGGATGAGTAATGACCTTTTAAAAGTTAAATAATTTATTGTAAAAAATAGTTCATGCCACTATCTAAAAAAACAGGTTTTTTACTACCTTACAGCTTTTAGTAATAATGTGTTTCTTACTAGCACCACAAGATGGCAGTAATGTACCAAACTATATCCCCAAAACCAGACAAGAAGATAGAAAAAGCTGCAGGAAAAGAGAGATCAGCTAGCACCATTACTCTAAGCCAGGGATACCTGCTGAGAAAAAGCCTCAGCAGCCTAAAGAGATGGACCAGAGTCACCAAGCCAGACCGGCTATAACATTTATCAGGAAGGAAAGTTTGAAGTCTGATCTGAGAGGTAGAGGAGGTGTCTGCTTCCTGAAGACTGGGAGCTGGTTCCATAGAAAGTGAAACTAGGGTTGTGTTTAACCCCTGACATGCATGGTCTAAATCCTAGTACACATATAACGATTTTTTTAATCTAAATTATTTTTTTTATCTGGTCAAGACCTCACATGTAAAGATAGAAAAATCAGGCATTAACCAGTTTTGATCATAATGTGCGTAGTGGCTCCGATAATCTAATTACAGAACAACACACACATATATAGGACAAGGGAATGATGGTGGTTTTGGGACTATTAACAGAAAAAGCCAGCACTGAAAAAAATAACAGACTGGAGACGGCGTGAACACGGACCCCAGTCAGCTCGCTTTCTGATTGGCTACATTCCTTACACGTCACCATCCACGCTGTCACAATATACGAGTGGTCGGCGTTCCTCAAACATCGGCTCTGAAATATTGAACATGTTCAATATTTCCGATTGTCTGCTACGATCCGTTTCTAAGCAGATTATCAAGACAAATCTGCTCGTAACACCACAGACCAAATGATTGGACAAAAAAACCTTAGAGTCAGGATCACTGGGTGTTTGCTGTCCGTGGTCGGGAAGAGGCAAACTCGGGACAAAAACAGCCAAAAAGTCTTTGTGTGTACCGGGATTAAGTCTGCTAATGCATCTGGCTAAAGCTCCATCTACAAATCAGCTTTCTAACCACAGAAATGTGAAGTTGCATAAATTAAGAACATTAAAAATCATGAAGTGAAACTATAAATGTTCCCACTCCGTCAGTGTGCCGTGCAGATTAAGCTCAACAGCATTGTTGGATAATTCCTGTGATTATCTCAGATCACCCCCATTTTTAAGTCTGATGATCCCAAAAATGTTTCCAACTACCGTCCAATTGCAATTCTCCCAACTGTCTCTAAGTTACTTGAAAAAACATTATATAATCAAT
>JBAFTA010000008.1:5046272-5062302 GCA_036919975.1 Melanotaenia parkinsoni | reverse complement strand
TCACCAATACACAACATCTGGAGCATCATGGAAGCAGAAATCCAGCAACCAAGGTCCAGGACTGTAGAGCAGCTAGAGTCCTGTATCACACCAGAATGGGACAACATTCCTCCTAAAACTCCAGCAACTGGTCTCCTCCCTTCCCAGATGTTTACAGACAGCTGTTACAAGACGAGGAGATTCTACACAATGCTGAACATCACCCTGGAAATGCTTTTTACGGATGTTTTGCTGCCTTTAGATTAAAAATGAGCTAATTTTCCCCATGAAATGGTGAAACGTCCTAGTTTCAGCATCTGATATGTTGGTTATGTTCTACTGGGAATAAAAGTGGGTTGATGAGATTTGTGTGTTACTGCATTTTGTTCCATCTTCTTTGGAATTGGGGTTGTATAAAGTTAGTGCAATTGTATCAGATCTTAGTGTTTGCTTGTGTTTATGAGTGTGTGAGAACTTGAACGTCTACAGTACATCTATCTTTGTGTTTTCCCTTTCCTCCCTCCTGTCAATCCAGAGCCTCTGCCGCTGGCAGCCCGGTGATGAGTTATGACATTTTTGGCATAGCTGTGCTGCAGGTGAAAACATGTCGCTGTGAAATGCAGTTTAGCTAATGGTGCATCTCCTGCAGCAATTTGTCGTCCACAACAACACATAAATTACCGTTTAGGAGATAACTGTAGGCCTGCAGCACCTCAAATGCTGAGTGACGGCTTTGGCGAGAATGGCAGTGGTACTTAAACTGAGGTCTGCAGACCCTAAGGGGTCCCATAGGCTTGTTTCTGGGACTCTCCATGAAAATTTAAGCTTTGATTTACAAGAATGAACCCAATTACAGACCAAAGAGTCTTTAGATTTCACTCACAATTCTCTCAAGCTTATGTCTGCACATGACTTAGCTGATGGTTAACGGCCACCATCGGAAGTTTACATACGCTCACCAAGAGTGTGAATGTTATGGCTAAACTGGGATTTCTTTGATTGATAGCATTTAGGCAGAAGTGAAGAACTTTAGGATCATCACTGAAATTACTGAATGTTAAGTCTATGTTAATTGAGATGTTTCTTCTATGAGAAGCTTTGTGGAAAATAAAATCCAAACTATAACCTTAACTGAGAGGAAGCAGTTCTGACCACCAGGGACAACCCAGGAACCAGAGAGGCACTGGTCTGCCATGAACTGGAAGCTTCTGAAATACCAGTGTCCCACCACCACAAAGTAAACACTGCTGTCCAAGAATCCAGAACCAACACCTTCAAACTCAACTGAAGCTTGCAGCCGAGTACGTGGACAAAGAACATAGCTGCTGGAGCAAAGTTTGGTGTTTTTACAATAAAAAGTTTACATCTTCTTTTAGGTTTGGACAAGAAGACTTCCAGCTGTTAAACATGGTGGCGATAGCATCTTCCCGGTGCTCTGATGCTCCCAGTGGAACCTGTAGGCTTTAGTAAGTAGATGGACTAATAAAAGAGGAGGACAACAACAAAATTCTTTAGCAGATCTTCAAACCTTCAGTGACAGTTGACACCTTAAAGCTGTTTATGCCATGGTAAGAAGACCTTCCCAAAGCCTTGGTTTCAAGCCAGATCAAAATAAAGCCCCATTTCAAAGTATCTGGTTCAGGACAGGCTGGTTTGGTGTGGTTTGGTTTGATAAACCCTGACTTCTGTTGCATGTCCATAGCCAGCCGTACCCTGATACCCTGGTAGGCGGTGTATCGGCCGGATAGCGATGGATGCATCAGGTACATAATAGTGCGACATCTTCCTTGAATGATAACGAAGAAGAACAAGACACAGAAACAAAGGAGAATTGTGGACATCCTGTAGTTTGTGTTCTTTCTACTTGGCATGTGGCTTTAAAGGACAAGAAATCTATGTGTTAAAAGGTATATTTAAACATGGCGCCATTTCCTTTTTGTTCTTATTGCTGAGTCACACAGGAAGTGCTGATTCCTTCGGCCAATCAATGTATAGAAGGTGTCAGGCTCCACCCTGTAGGGTTGGATCAGAAAGACTGGGACCACAATGGAGGAGACAGAAAAAATAAGAGCTCAGATTGTGGATATTCTGGCATCCTTCCAAGTTTTTGCCTGTGGAAACACCAAACAATGTGTACCGCTGCGTCCCATTCCACGCTGGACATTTTGATGGAAATAAGGTTTTTGTGTACTGAGTTTTAAAGTTGGGCCTGTAGCACGATGCTAACAAATTACACCATTGCTGAAAAGACGAAACAGCCAGCCATATTTCTACCAAAGGCTGGCTGAAGGGATAGCTGTTGAGAAAAAATAGAGGAATGCAAACTAATAACAACAACTCTGTCCGATATTTGTACATGGAGAGTAAAGAGAGAAGAGAGGAGCCCAGTGCATCATGGGACATCCCTCTACAGCCTCGGCATATAGGAGAACTACAGTCTTTTCTACATATTGCGGTGTGACCGTCCAAAGCTCTGGATGTAAAAATGAGAACTTTAACCAGAAGGATTCACGTCAGACTGAAGAAATGTTATTGTGTAAGCAAACTAAAGACAAAATTACACAATATCTCATAATAGAAAAGTTTATCATCACTTCAGGTTTTTGAAAGGCCCAACCTGAAGGTTTTCTACATGTTAGAATTAAAGATTGATTTGTTTCTACTTTACATCAGACACACAGCTCATTCAGTTATAGATCAGGTGTTACTACAGTTTCTTATTTTACTGGATCAGTTCGTGTTATCGACCCACTCCATTCAGGAAAGACAAACATCAGGGTTCTTTCTGTGCTGTCATCAGATGCCTTCATGTTTTTACTGTGAAGATTCACAAAGTGCTCATTAGTGTCAGGCAGAGAAACACTCCAGTCATTCATCAGATGTGAGGAAACTCAGAGTGACAGGAAGCACAGCGACACTCTGAGATGAAACACTAATGGTGGCAGGGAGGAGGCCCAACATGATGTCTTACTGAGCGAGTCCTCGGCGGGAATGTCATCCAACCGCCTTTATCTGCACACTCTGAGCCCACAGAGACAAGTCAGTTTTCCTGGCTTTGCCCTCTTTTACCTCTTTCATTACAGAAAGGGAATTCTTCTTTACTCTGGTGGTTAAAGTTCTGCACAGACTGGCAAGTTTCTGGCGGACCATCACATCACACTCCATTATAAAGCAACACCTCATGTATTCATGTGATACATGCAGCAGAAGGCTCAGTGGGGATTTACTGGGATGTTGATGGGTGATATGTCTGAGCATGACCTCAGTCATCGCTTGGTCCTCCATGTAAATGGCCTCCATGTCTCTGTGCTAAAAATAATCATTTCGATATGTAGCAGGCATGCCCGCAAATGTCTAAGAGTCCTCAGATGTTTGGTGGAGTCAAAACTCCCAAATCAGAGGGGCTTAAAAGATCTGACAGGAAGTTGTTTTGTTTTGGTTTTTTTGGACGTCTACCAGCCCAATATCATGATAAAATGTGAAATATGGATGAGTGTTATTGCCTTATTGAGCCCTTTGTTATGGCTCCCAACATAACTTTCAAGATAATATCAGTAGGAAGTTTAGTTTGGATCCTTTCCTTGTCAGTCTTGGTCTGTTTTAAGGTGTAGTCCATGTGGTCACAAAACCCAGGGCTACATGTGGAAAGCCACAGACGGGTAACAGAGTTGATGCTTCCTTATATACGTAAATAGGGGCATCCATTTCTAACGTTGCCATGCGTCGCTGTCCTCCTACGTCCACCTGTCTTTTACGTTGCCATGGTTGTTAAGTTAGTTCCTCCACTAGTGGGCACCTAGAACACCTGTTCAGATCAGAGTTCACACCTGTGATCTGACATCAGTTTCAGACACCGTTTAGTGGCCGTAATGCTTCGCTATAAAGTTGTTTCCAACCGCCCAACATGCCCTAAACACTCGCATAGCCTTTCTTCAAAAGCTTGTGAAAACAGACCAAATTATGCACTTAACTAACACAGACAGTTTTGTCTGTGTATCGTCTTATGCACCGAGCATGGACCTTAAGTGGGCCCCGGCAGACTATCTTTAACATTAAAATGATTAAAAAAAATAAATAAATAAAAAAACATAACTAGGTGGTTAAAATGCCTAAACCTAACTAAACTATTTATTTATTTATTTTTGTCAGTGACAGAGCGCAGAAAACATTAGTCTCAGAGATGAAATGATGCATTGGCTGCTGGCCACTTTCCATCTGCAGTCCTAGGGCAAGTAAACAAATTAATACAGTTAAATTACAACAGTACAAATACCGTTAAACAACCAACATCCCACTACAGTAAAACTACAAAACTCAAAATTGATAAACGCCTATTTTATTTCCTATCTTTTAGATTTAATAAGTTATTTGTTAGGGCTGTCAACTGATTAAATCTTTGTGTTTAATCAGATTAATCACAGCTTGCTAATTAATTAGTCATGATAAACCATGGTTAATCACCATTCGCAGCTATGCCTGAAATATGTCCGTTTTTACTGTCTTGTATCAACATACAAAACAAGGCAAAGCTTTTCTTCACTATTTTACATTAGATGATCACTTTGGTTGTAATAATCAGTTCAATATTACATAAAATCAAGACCTTAAAGAAATCTATCTAATTTCTGCCACCTTTTCCTGGCCAGTTCCCCTGTCTGGTCCCCATCAAAACTTTTCTAGACCCTCCCCCACATATATGAAGTATAAATTCTTTCTTCCACCTGCCAACTGTTTTGTTAGTGCAGAGTTCTGCTCTGATTTGTTTGTTATTTATCTCATCACATTCATGGCCCATAAATGATCAGACCTGTGTCTCCAGCATCTGCACAGCATCAATGATTTAGAAAAGAAATCACTTTGCTTCCTTTTGCTGTTTAACTCTGACTAGTAGATTTTTAACTGTTTCACACTTTTGACTAATCAAGTCAAAACAGCATGCAAAGTCAATGGAAATTTTTTAAAAGCTGACTTTTTGGAGGAGTTATGTTTAATTTCTGCAGGAAATTATGCTGTTTGCAGTGTGGTGTTAAAAGAACAGCATGGCCTTTTAAGACAGCGTGGGGTGGGGAGAACATCAGAGCAAAGAAAGTCACTGTGAGAAACTGTCTGTCCTATGTTTTGCCACTAGCTTTAGCAATAAACACCACACAGTTCTTCCAGTTCCAGCAGAGTCCTGTGTCTGCTTCACCACTGCTGAGTAAAGTGAAGGGAGCTAACCGTAAAGCTAGCAGCAGTTTCACCAAGGAATAATCACCTCTCCTCCACTTCCCGACCTCGGTTTGAAGGTGGGAAGTTCGGTTTGGAGTTTTCACTGAAAGTTTATGAAACGGACTACATACTTGCTTGTGAACTAAACTTCTTACTGGAGGAATTCACTCAAGGGGACATTAGAAAATCAAACCAGATAGAGTTGATGAATTTGTGTTTTTTACCCTGTTGTTGCATGTCTTCACATCAACTACTAAAACAGCACTAATCTATCAGCAGCTATTGTGACAAGCATACGTTGTAGCGGCAATGATTCATCATGGACATGCAAGTAATTCCAGACTTCCACAACGCCGAATTGCGGTGAAACTGCAAAAGTATTTTAGCAAACCTCCCTTCATGGATAGGCTTAAAACCTCTTCCGTCTGTGATACTGTGCGGACAGTATAACCGCATCACTAGAGGATATGACATCAGTGTGTTGAACACGTGCCAAACACAACAATAATGGCGTCTGTGACCAACTGTGTCGTGATACTGCTCCAGACAGTCCTAGCTTGTGAACAGTTTTAGCTCCAAAGTGTACTGCTTTTACAACACAGTATTGTGCTACTGTATGTCATTATCTGTGCATGCGCTACGTCTTGTTCTAGCTCCGGAGTGTTACTCTTTAATCATCGCAGTGCCCCCCACAGCCTTGTAGTATATACTACAGTGATTTCTTGTGGATGTGCGGAAGTTTTCACCACCATTTTCACACCTGAACTGGCTTCGGTGCCATGTGGACATAGGTGGATTTATGCTCACGCGAAGTCTGAGTGTGGTCAGTTACGGCGTAGCTGATGCTGGTGAGTTTGCTCTCGCACTCGAGCGTAGGGGTTGCGTGTCATTTTGGTGTCGTGTTGCAGTTTTTCCTCCTAATCTGAAGGTGGCAGTAGGGATGGTATCACCCAGTAAACTCACCAGGTTAGAGTTCTTTTGATGGTTCACTTCAGTTCGATAGGTATTTTCTGGTTAAAAACAACAATGGCGTCAAGTATGGGTCAGTGTCTTTATTAGCTTGTGGAAGATAACAATGAAATAATTCGTTAAGCCTCTCATCAACTTGATACACTAGTAATGGTTTTAAAAACAGTGGTTACTACACAAATTCAGCAAGAAGATTCAGATATCCAGCAACACGTGATCCAAAACTGACCAATCATAAGGGAGTACCTCCGCGTAACCGTCTGCGAAGCAGGGCTGTACGTCAAGGCTGGAAGAGGTGCGCATCAAGCCTCTGCGGAGCTATGGCAAGTGTACGGCGGTTACACAGATGCCGCGCAACCAAAAATCCGTCTTTAGTCAACAAGCTTGTCTTAGGGTGCATTAACACCAGTCCTTCTGAATCAAGTCATAGTTCATTTGCTCAGAAACTCTGGTTTGTTTGTTTTTGTTTTTTTTTGGGGGGGGGGGATACACAAATAAACTCTGATGTGGATCAGAGAAGTGAACAATGCATAGGGTCTTGTTTGGACAGTGTGATCTCAAATACTGACAAAAATCAACAATGATGGTATTTACCTCCAAACTCCAAAATTAGTATTGATAATTACACATGTCTACACCAAACCAAAACTTCGTTTAAAGGCCCAATTAATATTCCCTTTACGTACGTAAATAGGTACATCTGTTTTAAACGTTACTGTTCTCAGACCTCAATGCGTCCTTTACGCTGGCATGATTGTTAGGCAATGCATCTACCAGAGGTAAGTGAAGAGGTTAGAGTTCTCCTCTGAGTTCTGACATCAGTTTAAGACAATAGCAAACATGGTGACGGTAGACAGTCATGATTATGCACATTTTCCAAAACAAGACAGACCTAAAAAGAGGCAGCAATAGACGGTGAGGCCATAAAATACACTGTGGCCTCTTCTTCTTCTTTATACCTTTCGTTGGTTGCACGTCAGCTGTATCACTCAACGCTGTCCCTGCAGTTTATGGTGGAGCTGCTTTGCTTGCTGCGTCAGGGTACGCACTCATGAGAGCTACAAAAATAGACCAAATTACTCATGTAGAGGATGCAGGAGGGGAACAGAAGGTTCCATTTCTCTCTGCTTAAAAAGCATGAAATGGGCCTGAAGTTTTTGAAAAATGCATTTTAATAGAAATATAGTCTCTAGACTTAATCGGTTACATTCAGATTTTCTGGTGGCAACTTCCTCCTCCGAAGGGTCACGTGGTTGTAGTGAGACATGTCTTGCCAGAGGATGACTACGCCCCCTGCTGCCTGGCACCTTGTGACCTATGTGACCCTTCTGAGGAAGGCTACAGGAAGTAAAGGTTAAAAAAAATGCATTATGTCTGTTTTAATAAAATATGTCCAAAATCATGTACCCACACTAAGGGTAGTATAGGATTGTAGTTATTCATTCAGGGTAGGTTCAGTTTCCTGGTTCAGACTAAAGTAGAGGTAAGTCCTGGTTTGACAATCACACTGGCATGTTTTAATATAGAGCCACCAGATGACTGATAAATGATTGAAGGAGAAGATCACACACTGAACAGTTTCTAATGTGTGTTTTGTTCATTTGTGACAAAGATACAGCAACATCAGCACCTGGTTTCTACACCTGAACCAGTCTATAGCAGCGCCTACGTTTTGAAAAATGAGGTCAGTTTGAAAACGAGAATGAATTTCTGCTTGTTCACAGATGGTTGGGATGTTTCAGTCGACCTGGCGTCTTCTATTAAATTGCAGGATACAAGATTAACCAGCGGTCTTCAGAGAGCTAGCTTATCCAGATGTGAATTAACAGGATTAGTTTAGTCAACGAGTGCTAACGTGGGAATAATTTGGCAATGGACCAGTTCTGGAAGCTGTCCTATCAATCCGTTTCCCTTTGATGTACTGATCTTACCTGCTGGACGAGCTCACAGAATGTTTATTCCACACCTCAGGTGCTGACAGGTGTCTTGGGGAGGGGGGCTGCCCAAGTGTGTGTGTATTCTGCCTGTCATGGTGATAGACACTCTCTTTGTTTCCAGGTGTGTGTGTATTGCAGAGGAACATTCATGCGTTTCTTCTGATTTCTACATGAGTGACTGTGTGTGTGTGTGCATGTTCTTAGTCTAGTGTGTGCGTCCAGGTGAGTCCTCCTCTGCGCCCTGGGGCTCTTCCTGTAGCAGCGTATGTTTCCACCCCAGGTGTGAGGATTTTACAGGTTTTAACTGGGACCATAACAGCTCCCCAGTGAAGACAATTAGCTACTAAAGGCTTCCCAGCTTACTGCTGTTTGTTTACCCCCTGCTAGCCCGCCATGTTGCCTTTTTGTGCTCGGACATGTTCACCTGTGTTGCTAAGATAAACAGGTACGCCCAAAAAGCATGTAAAGGAAAACAGAACGAAGAACACGTTTGTTTATGTAATGAAACAAACATAAAGATTGTGATACTGGAAGCGGACATAATCCAGCTCTGATCCTTATATATTTCCTTTTTTTGGCACGCTTATCTTTCTATAGGTAACTTTGTTGGATTTATATGTTATGATAGTCTTCTAATCAGAGATTCAAATGGTGTATAGCACACACAAATATTTAAAATGATGAATGTTGTCATTGTAAAGAATAGTCAGAATAATTACCGGGGCTTAACTAGGTGACAGAAGGAAATGATGGACAAGATTACTTTCAAAGATAAGGAGACTGATGATAAATGGTAGAAGAGGACCTAACCCTTTAACAATAATTTAAACATGGGCATTTGCTTTTACATCCTGTCATTCCATCTTCATATTTCTTCATTTTGAACCTGATCACCTTTGCTGTCTCATGCGCCTTCTCGTTAGATTTCAGTGCTCCATAAATAAAAGGCTGTCCCACTTCCTGCCTGCAGCTGTCTGACAGCTCTGCCCTCCTTCAACACTAAACCTGAGAGCGGTTACAGCTACTTAGGAGGTAATATATTGACCTAGATGTCACAGGTGTTTTCCTAAAGTGGTCTGCATCAGATAAGGACGGAGCCCTCCTCCCGTTTTCCACCTCCCACACTTCAGTCTCCCCTCTATTAAACACCCCCTCCTCTACTAACTAGCCAAAAAGCTGCTCTTCATTGGCTGAACCTGACAAATGAGACCAGTGAAAAGATAAGACTAACTGGCCTGAAACTGGTGCTAAAAAGGTATTTATAACAATCAAAGACAAACGAAAACCTGACACATCAGCTGGATGCTCCCTCTCCTCTTTACTGTACACTGATGGTGAGATATTTAAAGTCAGACATTGTTTCACAATTTTTTTAATCCAGTTTGACTCAGACTGGTATACCTCTGTCCATCTTTACATCTGAGAGAAATACTCAGGTTTTATACCCAGTCATCTTACTGACCTGTTGCCAGTTGACCTAATTAGCTATAAAATTCTCCTCCAGTAGTTTTTGTACCATTACTTTTCCAGCTTTTTTTGCTCCTTTTGAAACTTTACAGATGTGTTGTTGCCTTCAGATTAAAAATGAGCTCATATCCTTGAAATGTTAAAATATCTCATTTCCACTGTCTGATATTTTGTTTGTTTTTGTATTGTGAATAAAATATGGGTTGACAAGATTTGCTAATCTGTTTTAATTAAAATTTTACACAGCAGCCCAACTTTTTTATTTGAGATTTTTTTAGGTTTATTTTTGCTGTAATCCAACTCAAAACTATTTGAGTTTTAAAGCATTAAACTTACATGTGTAGTATGACATGGATCCTCCTGGTTAAACTTTTATTCTTCAGAGTGGAGCAGACCTCCGCAGGAAGGAAACATGAAAATAATGATATACCGAAGCAGACAGAAGTCTGGGGATGAATTCAGAGACGGCGCACCTCGAGCTACAACAGCACGGTGGCATGTTTGCTTCTTTCTCTTTTGAAAGATGGACTTGTGGAAATTACCTGACGTGTGTGACTGGAGAAAAACTGGGCTGTAGGTCTTCATACCTGTCAGGGATAATAACAGGTATTTTAGCAGCGAGATGAGTCTGTGATTGTAGCAGAAGGCATTTTCTGTTTCACAGGGGGGAGGGAAGCTTTGGCATTTGGATTTTTAAACTGGTCGTGACAAGTAACCACGAATTAGTCTTTAAAGCATCTATTAAAACTCATCTGACACAAATAGTCACTGATCCCATCAACATGTCTGAGTGACAGTGACAGCAGGAGTGATTGCGGTGATGAATGTGGACTCTTTGTAAGTGACACATGTAGAGGAACGTGAGCCAGTAATGCAGTAAATTTAGTAAATGACAGAGCGATTACAAAACCACTGAACACACCTGTACTGTAAACCTGCCAGGGTGGATGGATGAGTAGATACAGCAGAACAGAGATGATTATATATGTAAGTTTGAACATTTTAAAAGGTTAAAAGTATGAAGAACACAGCATGTTGTCAGATTTTCTGACATCTGAATCATTTAGGTTATCAGCCTCCAAACGAGAGGCAACACCAGGAAATTTTAATTTAGTTTTAGTCTCATAACAAACGTGTCATTTAACAGTTTGTTCAGTTTAAGTCAACTAAATGGAAGCAGATCTATTATGATTTAAAGTTTATGGTGAATGGATTAGTGTTACAGGTTTTGATCTAATAGATTTTTAAAGGTTGGCCTGAACTCAGTAGTTTATCTGTTGTCATCTGATGTCTCTTGAAGTTTTTTTTTTTTTTTTTTTTTTTCTGGTAACATCTACTTGTACATCTTAAAATGTACCAATCAATTGTTAACTTCTCATCCAGTTACATATTGCTCCTCCTCCCCCCTCTTGTGTTTTGACGTTATATCATCAGGTGACGTTCAGGTAAGCAAGCATGCATCGGCCAGCAGCACACACCCCAGCTGGGAAGGAATGTGGACCAGAATGTCTGGTGTGAAGACTGAGTGCTTATTTGTGTGATATACAGTATTAAATGGGTCCTGTGGCCATCCTCTAAATGCAAGGGTGCCCAAAGTCGGTCCTCAAGGGCTGCTGTCCTGCAGATTTTCCAATGTTTCCTGCTTCAACACACCTGACTCAGATGACCCAACAGCACATTAAGTTTTGCACAAAGACTCATCAATTTTAATCAGGTAGTTTTGGAGCAGGGACACATCAAAAACCTGCAGGATTGTGGCCCTCGAGGACCGGAGCTGGGTACCCCTGTCTAAATGTAATGCTTAACAACTATCAGAACCTTCATGAATAAGGAGGATGAAGTGGGTTTTGGTGGATTCAGTTTACTGCTGTGACAAGGCCCCTACATGCCAAATATCAGCTTTTCTCGCTAAGATAATGTCAAATTCAGATTGTAGATATGACATGAGTAATAATTTTGTTGTTAATATGTTAAGAAAACTGAACAGGTTAATTCCAGTCATTAATATCTTTGCATTAACGTGGTAACTTTGACAGCCCTGTTAAAGTATCAGTATTGCTATTGACAACACGAGCCCTTTATTTACTTGGTATTGTGTCGATACCAAATCTTGCAATTCGCACACCACTACTGGAGAAAGACGGATTTAAGGCGATAATCAAGAGACAGACACTTTCCACTTTCTGGTCTAGAATACAGCTAGCTGTTTAAGAGGTTCTAGATTTAAATGGTGACCACTAGGCTGTGCTACGTCTGTGTGTCCAGAAGCCTTCATCTCTGCTGCAGAAGTAAAGTACATATTCAAGATGCTTGTGTTACCCAGCTAGATTACAGATGAGTTGAGGAGTAGTTTTCCATCCACAGATAGAAAAGTGCCAACATCAACACTAACTGTGGTTTCACTCGTCACAGTGCTATCATACTTGAACAGTTCATGTGCAGCAGCTCTTTAATGTTAATTACATCATCCTTTCAGAGGAGGAAGCTATGTGCCAACTGTCAATCATTTACCTGTGTGGTAGGTAAACACTGACAGCACACGTCTAGTTTGTTCTGGACTCTATCTGGCAGGTTATGTGTGAAACCAGATCACAATGAAACCAGGGTATTAACTTTCCTATGCAGGCCTTTCAGGCTGAGGAATCTTTATTGCAGACTGAGCTGAACTCCTGTTTTATCTTCAGTTAAAGATAAAATTTAAAATGCAGTAAAATTTAGGAACATTCAGGTTCAAAACAGTTGGAAAAAAAAGTTTTGTTTTTTTTTTTTTATGTAAAGCTGACCTGAAATAGAAGTCTTTAGTTGTGTGAAACAACATACTAGTTACAGAATACAATTTATGTTTAACTGACTAAACAAAGGCTCATTAAAGGCACCGTGAAGTCAGATGCCATGTTCACCTCGCCAACACATCTGTACCTGCCCAGCTAAAAAAGAAAACTACTCTAGGTATATTAACGAGTTTGTCATTTCCTGAAAAGCAATAAATATGTTGTTGACTCATCTAGTATTTGGAAGCATGTTCTAACGTGGCTCCAGTTGTTCTGGAAGATGCCTGATCAGATATTTGTGGATGGGGCAGGGCCACTAAGTTTTTGTTGTTGTTGTTTTTTTAACCAAAAACTCTATTTAAAACAAACTAACAGTTAAGGATGCAAAGGGTGTAATCATCTGATATTCATTCCCTCAATGAATTTTCAATGTGATCAAAACTACTAACACAATTTAGCTCTTCCTATTAATTTTGTCCAATCACCACAATTTTAATGCAACTCCGACAAATCACAGCGTTCTTCTGTCTTATCCGATCTACCGATATCATCAAATTTATTTCCGTGTTTGGGATTTTGAACATACAGATGTGGGCGAGAGAAATGTGACTTGGATTATATCAAACAAGAGATGGCAGCAAAATGTGACATGTCTCCCATAAATCACCACCGAATAGCGCCAACACATGCGAGTCACAACAACGTGATTTTGTTTGATGTCACAATGATTAGAAATTTAATTATAGCACACACACACACACACACACACACACATACATATATATATTTGTAAGTTGCTGTTAACAACCACTAGCGGTCACATATCCTGCTAATGTGCTTATATAGTTTGTACTTACACAAACAACAGTGGTTGTACAGTGGAAGCTTTGGAAAAGCTCTCAGTTTGCTCTCTAATCAATATTGTAAAATTCTTCCTAAATAATTAAAATTAAGCCTGAAATTTGATGAGACAAATGAATGTTCATATCTGACATCCTAATCATTTTTTAGATATTTACATTTTTACCTGAAGTTGTCATAAATAACAAAAGCTAAACCTGCCGAGGGCCTGAGGGGGGAAACTGTCTACGTATTTCTTCTTCAGTGTCTCAGAGAAACATGCGTGTAGATGGACCCTCAGCAGGATGATTTCCTCGCTGCAGGCTCTTCGGTTTAATTAAATCAACATGAGCATGACTGCAAACTTGCCGATCAAACGAGCTATAGCGTTACACTGCTGTGAGCCTGATGAGTGTGTTACATCACACACACGCACCTGAGTGTTTCACAAAGTATTCAGAAGGCTGAACTCAGGTGTTTGGAGGATTAACGGCTCTGAAGTGACGAAAGAGAGGAAGAAACTCAGTCACCCTTCACTGGTTTTCAGGAGATTACCACAAATCGCTGTCAGATGTTGTTGAACAAACGTGTTACGTGTATGGCTACATGTAAGTGGTTTATGTTTCTCTCCTTTACATACAATTTATCTTTTTCTTATCCAGGGAAATCCCGATGCACACCCAAGCCAAGAGACATAGTCCTTCTATAATGTCTTCCTCAGGGATTCCTCCCTGTGAGAAACACCTCACTAGGGAGGCAAGCACTGACAGTACAGGTAGGATGTAAGATGGATGCAGATTTAGCCATCAATAGAGGGCGTGTCACTGAGAAAAAGTTCTGTAGTGCCTATTTAAAGGTACTTCTTCATTAGATTTGCTTTTTGTTACTGGTGCTGACATCCATCTTTTATTTAGGATGCATTCACACTGGTGCTCGTTGGTCCACTTTAAACACACCCTGATCCACTTCCATTCGACACCATTGATCACAACATTCTGCTACACAGGCATGAACATGTTATTGGGTTTAAAGGAACTGCATTAGGCCGCTTTAAGTCATATTTATCTGATAGATTTCAAATGATGAGTCTTCCTCACACACCAGAGTAAGTCCTGGAGTTCCTCAGGGTCCTATACTTGGACCAATAATTTTCATGTCATACATGCTCCCTTCCCACAGGTACTAACATTAGACAGCATGATATAAACTTTTATTGCTATACAGATGATACTCAGATTTACTTATTCATGATGCCTGATGAAACTACTCAGTTTGTTACATTACAAAGATGTCCTAAAGACATACAGACCTGCAAGACTGTGGTTGTTGTCTTTGGACTGTAATCTGAATGGCATTAAATTGACTTCCAGTACATCAGTGAGGAACCTTGGAGTTATTTTTGTCCAGGATTTGTCTCTTGGTTTGCATTTAAAACAGGTTTTAAAACCTGTGTGCACCATAGTGGACAGCTCGCTGCCTCTCCTCCTGTTTATACTGGACAGATTCTTGTTCAAATCACATCATTTGAACAGAAAAGTAAAAAGAGAAACCGCATGACTGAATAAGTTAGGTGTTGCTCTAATGCAGGGGTAGTCAGTTCAGTCCTACAGAGGCTGCAATCCTGCAGGTTTTCCATGTAAACCTGCTAGAGCACACGTGACTCAAGTAGTGAGTCATTGTGTTGGGCTTTGGATTCATTTAATTTGATTCAGGTGTGTTGAAGCA
Source organism: Melanotaenia parkinsoni (assembly GCA_036919975.1). Lineage (NCBI taxonomy): Eukaryota > Metazoa > Chordata > Actinopteri > Atheriniformes > Melanotaeniidae > Melanotaenia > Melanotaenia parkinsoni. The sequence goes on along the minus strand of JBAFTA010000008.1, from coordinate 5,047,406 downwards.
GGAATACAATAAAAACCTGCTGGATTACGGCTCTCGTAGGAACGAATTGAGTAGCCCTGCTCTATTGTTCTCTTGCAGTTCTCAGTCCCAGCCAACCAATGAGGCGGGTTTTCTGCTTCATTCTGCTTTCTTTCTCCATCTTGGTCAACATCGCCCCTAACCAGCTGTTGTACACAACATTGTCCAGTTGGTCAGCTTGAGTAAAGTGCAGTGTAAAAGCTGTGTAAAACCTCACCCAACTGAACTGTGTTCCCCGTGTGAATGCGACTTCATAGTTTATAATTTTTCCCTTCTCTTCAAATCTGTGACACCCCTATGAAGGCTTTATGGCTTCTGTGGACTTCAAATGAGGGACGCGGCTGATATTTCACTCCCTCGTGTGTTCATCCTGTGACTGCAAACATTAAATCACTAATTAAGAAGTGCTGTTCTTAAATATGTTGTTGCATTGTGTATAACTATAATCTGCAGGGCTGCATCTGTGTGAAATGCTCTGCAGCTAAATACAAACTGCAGGGACAGAAAGTTTATATCAACATGATGCCGTAGATGTGTGTAATCTGTAATCTGACATGTAAATTGATGGATGTTTGTTCTGTGTGAGCGGCAGCTTCATGTAGTCAGCGTCACAGATGGACGAGTGACTTGATCCCCTCCCCTTAAGGAGAACAAAAGGAACCACAGAGCAGGACAGGAAGGGAGAAAGTGTGTGTGTGCATGCCAGATGTTCACAGAGAGGTTTAACCCATTCACCTCCATATAAATGCTGCTTCACCTTCAGGTTTTCTGTGGGGACACACAGGAGGTGTGTGCATGTGTGTGTGTGAAGCTGAAGCACCGCCTCTAGCCGTTGGAGGTGAGAAGCTCTAATCCCAAATTAAATGATCTGGCACTTTACAAAATACACAGCAATTACACAGATAATTATACCAAGCCTTTACACAGAGCCCACAGGTCACAATTAACACACAAACACACACACAAACTCCTGGCTGTAGCTCAGACCTAATGGGTCTGTGTCACACACGAACAAGTAAGAAATATGAAGTTTACAAACTGGCAGAGATGGGGACTCGAGTTTGCGACTCGGACTCGAGTCGCACTTAAGTCGCACCTAAATTGACTTCAGACTCG
>JBAFTA010000008.1:5004192-5018819 GCA_036919975.1 Melanotaenia parkinsoni | reverse complement strand
GCTGCTCGACTGCTCGCCGCGCCTTGACGCGCGTTTACATAGACTTAACATGAAAACCTGACGCTCCCGACGCTCTCTCTGCTTTTGGTCTGAACGCACCATAACATCTGCCTCTGCCACCTTTGACCATGAGATCAAAGGCATCACCAGTTCAGGTCTCTAGTAGTTCAGGTCCGACCTCTTACAGAAAGTTTCTGTGTCAGATTTGATGATTTTACATCCACATTCTAACGACAAGGCTCTATTCTCGGCCCACTTGTTTTCTCCATACCTGTTTAATGAGAATAAGACTGAAGGCATGTTGCTCAGGACCAGCAGCACTAACACGACCCACTGCATCAGTCTTTTATCTTTGGGCTCTTGTGAGAAGGGCTTAACTTTCTTTCTTTTATTTGTACAATTTGTGGGGTTTTGTTTTTCTGTTTTTTGTCCTTTTTTAAAGTTATTTATTTTTTACGACTGGCCTGTCTGACTCATGATTTGATCTATTGAGTCACACCTTGGTCATCTTCACCATTTTTTTAGAAGTGATTTATAAATAAAAATACTACTGTATGATATGGTGTAAAAAAGGTTTATGGCATGGTTCTAATATACTATATAAATAATTTCCAAATTTTCTGATCTTGTTTGGCCTTTATAGTTACAGAAGCTTTTTTTTCTCTCGTCAGTAATGATTTAACCTTGTTGGATAATTTAGTTTTGGTTATTTTGCTTTTTGCTATTTGTTTTGAGAAAATATTTTTTACATTTTTTGCCAAATGTCATTGTTTTTTGTCATGACTCTTTTATGCATACTAAATCAATAACTTTCTTGTTGGGTGGAGGACCAGCATGCACTGGTGTGGGTGTATGTTTGGTTTTGTTTTTAACACTGCAAGAGAAGTAGCAGCGCAAGAAGAAAAAAAGGTTTGATTTTCATTTCTTTTTGCAAAGGATGAATAAACCGCCAAAACTTATAGAATTCTCCTGGATGGATTTCCTTTTGCATGCGTATAGAACTTGTCTATGGTATCCATCTGTGGCTGTTTTGGTATCTATTTTTTAAATATAAATCTTTTTAAGTTCTCATATATTTTTTCCAGTAAAATCATTAAATTCTGCAGTGATTTCATTCAAAGTATCCGTGAAATATCTGTTCCTGTCATTAATCTAATTTCCTCCAGTTTTCTGATCCTCTTAATTGAGTGTTCCTGATCTCAACAGGGTTGGTATGGCGACCACTTACACTTTTCTTTTCTTTAGAGACTCTTTTGTGTCGGCATGTCAAGGGGAGGCTGCCGCCTCTGCCCTCCATGCTCCACCGACTCGCCCTGGGTGCCAAGAAAAACTCGGAGATGAGACGGACAGATGGCCACTCTGTTTAAAATCGGTCCCTTGCAGTTCTCCTGGAGCCACTCAGCAGATGCACATGCATATGCTTTTCCTTCAAATGATCCAGAGTTGAGTGGAGCTGAAGGGGAAGCAGAGCAGTGTAGTCTGCCCGCCCTGATCTGTGTGTTTGTTTCTATAGTGTTGGTAGCAGAGGCAGGAGAAGCTTGAGGAGACCTCCTCAGCTGACATGAAGGAGTAGATGGTGTGAGAATAAAAACTGAAATCTGAGCAGCAGATGCGATGGACTGGTGACCTGTCCAGGGTTGTACCCTGCCTCTCACCTGGTAAAATGTTGGGACAGGCTCCAGCTTAAAGCAGATTTATACTCAGGTGGTGTCTGCGTCACCAGTATAGGCTCCATGTAGCACCACAGAGTCTCAACACGCACCTCTTCTAGACCTGACGTGCACCCCTGCTACGCAGACAGTTATGCGGAGGTATTTGCTTGTGATTATCTGGATCTTCTCGTTGAATTTGTGTGGTAGCCACCGTTTTAAAAAACAACATGAGGGGCTGATCAAATTATTTCTTTGTTCTTTCTTCCACAAGCTAATAAAGACACTGAACCATACTAGTTGTTGTTTTAAAGCAGAAAATATACACTGAACTGAAGTGAACCATCAAAAGAATGCTGACCTGGTGAGTTTACCGGCCGATACCACCCCTGCCACCTTCAAAGTTGTAGGAGAACTGCAACATGACACCAAAATAACGCTCGAGTGTGAAACTCACCAGCATCAGCTACGACGTAAACGACCACACAGGTCACACACTGTGGCGCACAGGGTTTAAATACCGGTTATGTGGGTACTGAGTGGGCATGGGCTTGAACTAGGCAAATGTTGTAGGTCCTATGTGGTTTCAGTAACATGGGTCCCATACAGCAAAACCCATGTGGGCCTGCTGTATAAGGGACCTAGATGGGTTCATTAGGCCAGGGCATAAACAGAGCAAAGTTAAATAGGGCCCAACTTTTTTTTGTAAAATGGGTCCCACATTGGGGAGCCCATGTAGGCTGGCTAAAGTATAAATGTGGGCTACGTGAGTTTGGGCTGAAGCTGGGTAACATAGATATGGGCCCTATTTGGAACTCAGTCATAACCCATTTGAGGCCCAAATGGGCAAACATTGGTGAGGCCACCATGGAAACTGTGGACAAACCCACCTAGGACCCTTGTCTGCAGCCCAAATTTAACCCTTATGGGCCTCATATATCCACAGCAGTGGATGTGAGGGTGTGTTGGAGTGAGGAACACGACTGCCGACAGCTGTGGTGGGGCTAACAGAAAGTCACAGAAAACAGAAAGTCACAGAAAGGATCCATGGAGGAGACGACAGATCAATTCAACAAACGCATTATTTGACTAAAGTTTGTCAGGAACAGAGAGACCATTGGAAACAATGTAAAGTGTACTTTTATCATATATTATCGACCCAAACCAGAATACTGCCCGGCATGTCTTATGGTTCTGCTCCAACGTACCTGATCCGGATGAAGGATCAACCCTGAAGTTGGTCATGACGTTCAGTAGAATTCTTTCAGTGAGTTTTTAATGTGATCCTGACGCAGGTTAACACACAAAACATACAGAACAGACTGAGAGACACCAGTTTACCAGACCTGTTGTTCTAAACTGATAAACATCATACAGATCTGAATGTTTACCTTTACTTACTTCAGTTAATGAAACCAACGTTGCAGGAAGATCAGTCTGAATTCAGTACACAAAAAAACAGTGTACAGAAGCTGATTTTAGAGAAGTTTATCACTAAATCCAATTTCTGAAATTTCATATCTTTCAGCAAAGTTTGAAGTCAGATCATGTTTCATCCTAAATTTATGAAGTTTGTAGAATCTTTTTATTTCAGTAGGTGATTCCTCTGACTCCACGGTGTGTCTTTGACAGTAAAGTTAGACTTTGTCGTATCTATAATGAAAAACTGTAAAGCTTCACTTCATATTTGTAGTTTTTTTTAAATTGTGGCCTCATTGATGATACAACTCCATCCCACAGTTCTTTGTGGCCTCGAATTTCAAATTGACAGTTGATATTTTTTTTAATTAATTAAATTATTTATTTTTCATTTATATTTCATACCCAGGTATAAGAAGTAAAATTAGTTTAGATCAATATGAGCTCAAGGTAGTGAATGCAAGACATCTGACAACAGTGTATTTTACTGTCCTGTATTTTACCTTCTACAGAGGTTTTTTCCTGCCAGTAGACATCAGCCTGCATAGTTTCATAAATAATCTTTTTTTAAGTATTTTTTTCATCTCATTCACCACAACCACATGCAGACAGGTTGAGCAGTTAACGCTCATTGGTTTGTAAAAACATCCACTGACATTAATCTGTCAGAAAACACTGAAAAACACTGACGGACTGTGGACAATAAAAGAACACCTCTCTCAGATGGACAAATGTTCCACAGTTTGTCTCATCGTAGCTCATCAGTGACTGTTTGACTGAACACAAACTGTCCATTTGAAGCCAAAGCCAGAAAATCAGAGCATTAGTAGAAAAACAGTGAAATCTTGGTGCAGGCTGACTTTCCAAAATGATCTGCCTTGTCACACGTTGCTGCCAGCGAGCTGTAGAGTCTGAAAGGTGTGGGAGGGCCGACCGTCTGTTGCTGCAGTAATTAGCAGCAGACGATGGAGATGAGACATAGCATCCTGTAACTCAAAGTTCACCGGTCATCTGCATCTTTACTCTTTCTACATTTGTTAACTCTTTATTTCCACCTGGTTAAAAAAAAAAAAATCACAACTGAAAGGTCTCCACAGATCTGGGTTAGATGCCATTGTGTCTTCTTCAGCAGGTGAGACTGGAGCGTCCTTCATTTTTTTCAGTTTTACCTGAGGATGTGGAGGATGCTGATCTTAGTTTTAGATATTCTTGCTTCAACAAAGAGCTATGGTGGCGCAGCAGATTAGTGACAGCTTCCTGTGGAAATCATCGTGTTTGACCTTTAAAAACCAAAGTATCTCCAGGCAATAGATATGTTATCATGTTAAACGTCTGCTACAGCTTCACTTTCTGAATTTTTCTCCACTCATTTTCACCTCTCTACATAACACAGCTGCTCTGCTGCATGTTTAGTGGTGCAGCAGTAAAAAATGTCCCCCTCAGACTTTCCAGCTCCCCCTCCAAGCCTGGCTGCAGGGAGAGTAACCCTCTGGCATTCCTGCAGTCTTACAGGAACACCCTGTGTGCGTCAGTTAAATAACTATTGCACTCAAGTTTTTCTATGAGGTCTATGAATCCCTCTTACTCTACCCAGTCAATTATTTGTATTTCACCAATTTACAACAATGTAATGAGAAGTTACTTTTACAGACAGTCAAACTTAATCCAGTTCATTGTAATCCCATTATAGACCAATTAAAATAAATCCATTGTATGAAACATTAGTCCAATTTATAACTGTGTTCATACATAATAATTTATAAAAATACTGACCTAGCTAAGGAACCTAGCAGATTGAATCAATGCTTGTCTTTGATTAAATCCTCCATCCTGAGTTGCACAAAGTAATAATAAAGAAGACGACAACAACAATTTCAGATATTTACAAGAGTAGAGAGAAATCAGGAACTAATACCTCCAACAACACAGCCCCTCAGGATCTTTGACGGTTCTCAGATTAATCTGATTGAAACAATATTGTGCCTCTTTTTATATTACGAAACATCAGTTTTTGAGTGCCAGTAGAGAACCACAGTGAACCACTGTGGGTCCCTGAGCAAAACCCTTAACCCCCCAAACTGGGTTGAACTCCATTTGTTGAATTGATCTTTTTTCTCCTCCATGGATCATTTGGGTGCCTGGGTGCTAAAAGAAGCTCACAGCTCTGTAGTAATTCTAGAGGTGGGTAAACTGCAGAGCCTAATTTCCCAATCAGGATAAATAAACAAATATTATTATGATGGAGTTCTTGCCTACTGAAAGCTTCTTTGATATATAACAATCACTTTTATCAGTAATAGCTATAATCATTTTTGTTATTAGGTATTCGAGGTTATGCCCTGACCTCCTAGTTAATAACACCATTGACCACCTAGGTCAGTGGTTGGCAAGTGGCGGCCCATGGGCCAAATCTGGCCTGGTGCCAATAATACCTGGTCTGCCAGATCACATTGACTAAAAAAAACTGATTGTGAGAGTTATTGTGTGAATGCGCTGAGGTGGTGAGATGTGGTGCTCTTTTACAGTGCTGTGTTAAAAGAACAGCCTGGCCCCTCTAAGGTCCGGTTAGACAGAGAGAGAGAGAGAGAGAGAGAGAGACACTGATTCAGAGCGAGAGGACGTCGGATAAGAGAAAGTCGCTGTGAGCAACTGTCTGTTTGGTGAATGTTTTGCTACCAGCTTCAGCAATAAACACCACACAGATCTTTTAGTTCCAGCAGAGTCCCGTGTCTGCTTCACCACTGCTGGGTAAAGTGAAGGGAGCTACGCCTCGAGCTAGCTGCACCTTCACCCAGGAGATGGAGGAGCCTCCCGAGCTCAGTTTGGTGGTGGAAGCAGGAAAATTTAACAGCTGTTTCTGTCAGAGTTTTTGCCAATAGTAGAGACAACAGATTAGCGCATTACGGTCACTAAATCCTCAAAGAAATGTTGCTTCAGGAACAAAAAGACCAGACGGAAGGATGAGGAAAAATAACTGGTTGTATTGTTGCTGAACGATCCTGTGGATGCAGTGTTTACTTCACCTAGCATAGCAGCCGCCCTGTAAACGCAGCCAGGCCTGGCTCAAGGTTATTATAGTTAACGAAAACGAATGAAAAAACTAAAACTAGAATTAAAAAACACTGAAATAAAAATAAAAATGTTTAAAAAAACGATAACTGAAACTGTACTGTGAATGGATTCATGTTGTTATGTTGATGTGTGTCTTTAGTATGTTGGTTAAGGTAATTTTTACCTAGCACACTATCTAAGAAGCAGCATTGCACACATTTTTTACTCAAGGCTGCTATCGTATGGGCTGTTGTATTTGATTTGTCGACGGCTGTTCATGTTTCCTCCTGATACAGGTTTTTAGAATTGTATTTTGCTGAGTTTTTATTATACGGTGCTTATTCTGATGATATTGAATTTTGCACCTGACAATCAGAATCAGAATTAGAGCAGCCCGATTATGACCAAAATAATAATCACAATTATTCTGATCAATATTATAATCACCATTATTAATCACAATCATTCACCGTGTTTGGAAAAAAAAAGTATTTTTATTGCACCAATTAGAAACAAAATATGTGGCAACAATTTTTAGTGAAAAATTAAACTTTAAATTAGAATAGATGATGGATTCTCTGTTTAGAAGGAAAAATGGTTCTGAAAATGGGAACAGCTTTACCGCCACTGAAAGCCGCTGTTTACCGTGACTATGAAAGCAAATGAAACCATGTTAAAAAAAAAAAAAAAAAAACTTCTGTACCAACAAGGCTGGTGTATTTTAGCAAAAAACTACTGTCATGCTGCCTATGGTAACCATGGTAACGAGCAACACTGTCTTATAAAACCGAATAAAAAGTTATTTTTGGGCTAATTTAAGCAGTACTGTAAGTAGACTTACTTTTCAGGGAGAAAGCTGCAACTTCAGCATCCCTTTAAAAATCTTTCTCCATCTTGAGCTCCTTCTACCTGGGGAAGGCTAGCCCCATGTTTTTCCTTTTTGTATCATCTGGTCACGCTGCCTTTTAAGTCCCCTGTTTTGCTTTTTGGTGATAGTAAAACAGCTCCCGTGCTGCTGCTGCATTTGCACAGTCCTGCATCTTTGTGAACAGCAATTGAACAGATTTTCCAACTTGCCAGGGCAGTAAGCTGCTCTCATTTATCTTCTCCTCCCTTGTCTCAATCACTGTGTGCTGGCCCACAGGGAAAACACGTAGTTGGTGCTATTTGTCCCTTCAAGAATGTGTCAGATCATTAGTGGACGTCATAATACACCAATGATAACATATACATGCAGACATCGATTTTGGCTACTAAACAACAGAAAATCCCCTTAAAGAAAATTTAAGAACAGCTTAAAATCAAATTAAAGAAGATCTGTAAGAAGATATTGGTGAATGAGACCCAATGTGATCAGCTTCTTTTCCAGTCCGGAATCATCAATGCAAAAATGTTAAAATGTGCAGAGTAACGTGGGAACAAATATGGAGGATATGAGAAGGTTGAACAGCAGAGCAGCTCATTTAGTGGCTTGAAACCAGAGAAACGAGTCAGACGTTCTTTCTTCATTCCACAGATGTCAGTGGGCCAGTCCACATCGACTGTCAGTCACCACCAAAACACTTAATGCAACGTTTGCATTTAAAAGGCATATTTAATATTCATTAATACATCACACCCTGAGATTCATTTCTAGAAACATTTGCGACAATGTCCGTTCAGCTAACTGCATGTCGACTTATTCAGCAGGTTCAAACTTTATTCAGCTTGAAAAGAAAAGAAAATTATTGGGATGTGCATACAGCAGAGGTTGCAACTGATACCATTACCTGCCACCAGCGAGATGAAGAGGTTTCTGGTACATCTATTTTCAGATAGAGTCTACCTACGGCATGGGGTCAAAACCGGCCAACTAGAGGGTCAGATCTGGCCCACAGCAAATATCAAAATGATATAAATTATATTAAAAATGCAATTTAAAAAAAATTAAAAGTAACTTTATTTCCCATTCTACTGACATTGCATTTTTTATGTTAAAATCTAAAGTATTTCCAAGGCATGGGGAGAACATGTTATATCTTTTCTTAGATAGATCTGACTTCAGTTTGTATTATGACTCAGTTCAGGTGGTTAAGCATTAAAAATGTGGAAATGCACACGTACTTCTACATCTTCCCAAGTTACTCGCATCATAATTTCTGCAGGACTTTTCTGCTTCCAAGACAAAAACAAAAAGAAAAGAAAATGTTGTTTTTTATATATTATATAAAAAATCTAAAAGAAATTTAAATTTGAAGTTAATAAAATTGATCAAAATTATAAAATTTAAAAATAAGAACAACTGTATAAATAAAAACGATTACATATAAAAATGTTAAAATGTAAAAACTTATATATTTATATAAATAAATATTAGATAAGGAAGCACAAATGTAAATATTTTATACATAAAATTAATGTTAAAAATGGTAATTAAAATAATAAAAAGAAATGTGTGAACTGCTGCAAATATTGTTAAAACTGTGCTTGTTGTATAGTTTTCTAAAAGGATAGTTTATTAAATGCCTTGATAATATCATTGTGTACTCTTTAGGCCAAAATAAGGACAAATGTGGAGTTGTTGTTGTTTATGGCTTGTTACTGGTCTGGCCCACTGATGTCTGTAGCTGTATGTGGCCCCTGATCTTTGATCCAGAAACCAACGGCAACAACTGAGTTGTGTTTATCTAAGCTTTTAGTTTTCCTGCAGCGCAAACAGACAAACTTTTCATCCGTTTGTTTTTCTAACTGTCCGTCTTTCTTCTCTTCCTCTCATCCAAATCTGTGACTCCCTCCTTGTCTTTCTCATCTCAAACACCTGCAGCGCCTCGGGGCCGATCTGTCGTCCACCGCAAACCACAAGACGTGAAGAAGCAGAACACCTCAAGTATTTCTTCTAAGGTCAAAGCATTTCAAACCATCCTTCATCATCATCATCAGGTCAGCCAGATGATGAGCATAAAGACTTCCAAACATGTTCGTTAACTTCCACACCTCATAAAACTCGAACAGAGTGAGCTCAGACAAAAGTAAAGTAATGATAATTATATACCTCTACAGCAAGTAAACGGTTAGTTTTAGTTGACTCATCTAAAAACGCGGCTCATCCCGTCATATGCTGTGATTGTATATGTTTGCAAACTTTTTTATGGTACGTTAAGGTAATGAAACTCTAGCAATATAACACATAGACTATATAAGACATTTGTTTCTTGAATAAATTTGACATAACTTCAACTGAATCTATGGCTGTAGGTGGTTCCAGTAGATGGAGGTTCAAACATTAAATAAGATAAGGAGGATATGAAAAGATTAAATGTTTTTAATTATTTATACATGAAAAGAAAGGCAGGCAGTGTGATCTGGGTTGTTTGGGGCTGTTGGCTGGGGCTCTTGCCTTTTATTAATGACTTTTATATTAATGGCGAGGACATACAAATATTTTCTTAAACTGGACGGATGCTTCAACTTCACGTTTGTTCAAATTAGAAGTCTATGAGGCAGATGTTTAAACTTGCAGGTGGACATAACTTAGATTTTTATTGTCGGAATCTTTTGCAGACAGAACGTAATATTCCCGTAAGTAATCGTGAGATTTAAAAATGAAATGGAGGGCGATGATATAAACAGGAGGATTTATGAATATATGTTGTAAAGTGCGAGGAGATTTTTAGATTATCTGCTGCACAGTGTTTAACACAGTAGTGCAGGCTGCTGGGAATTATTGACAGTTGATGGTGATGCAGAATAAAACAATATCAAACATTTATTTTCAGGCTTAAACAAAAACTTGGTGTTAGTGTTCAAAAGTCAGAAAAACCAAACAGGAACATTTTTATTCCCGAATCAAAATGACGACCGAATATCAGCTCTCTGTGTCCACATGATGAGAACCAAACTCAGCTATTCCATCCTCCTCCTCCTCCTCTTCCTCCCCGCCTTGTTCAGCTTTGACACCTCAGCTGTTCAGCAGGCTGCTGGGTGGAAGGTGTGGGGTGAGAGATGGAGGAAGAAGAGGAGGAAGGGAGATGATAATGAAGGTAGTGTTTTGTTGTCACCACAGATTGTTGCTCAGAGCTTTTTGTGCTGCTATATCAGTGTGTGTGTGTGTGTGTGTGTGTGTGTGTGCGTGTGTGCGTGCATGTGTGTGTGTATACGTATTTGTGTGTACAAACTCCACCCTCCAACATGGGCGCCATGTTTACCTCTAGTCTCATCCTCCGAACACACACTCATTCACGCAGTTGCATCACAAACACGTCAACTTGCATATTTTGGTCTTTTTTTATTCTTTTTTAAACACGTCAGATGTTTTATTCATCAAAACATGTTTGGATCTAGAGTCTCTGAGCTGAAAAAGTAAAAAAAATAGCACATTGTGTTCTCTGCTTTGTGTCATTTTGGTGGAAGGCCAACTACGATACCCATGAGCGTTTGCTGCTGTTGCTATGGAGAAGAAGCCAGTGAGAGGCCGAAATAAGAGCCTAACTCAGGCGGTGTAACATAATACAACCACAATTCCAAAAAAGTTGGGATGCTGTTTAAAATAAAAACAGAAGGCAATGATTTATCAATCTCAATAACTCATATTTTATTCCCAATAGAACATCAACAACATATCAGATGTTGAAACTTCAAATCAGTTCAATTGAACTTTATTAGTAAAGCGACAATTCACAACAAAGTCAACACAAGGCGCTTCATAAACACGCACTTTATACTTCATGGAGAATATTAGCTCATTTTAAATTTGATGGTAGAAAAACAAATATGTCCCAATAATCTAAATCCAGTATCTGGGTCAGAGTCATCCAGTTAAAGGATCTTAACCCATAAGAGCCCGATGTGACATATATGTTACACACAGTTTCTGAGACATTTTGCTTCAATTTATGGTATAAAGTTTGCTCAAACTCCTGTTGAACACAACCTGATACTTGTCTTTTGTCCCCTAATAGATACCCAGAAGCGGAAAATGACATTATAATATTTTTAATGTATCACATGGTAATAAATGGTAGATATCCCTCCCAAAAAATGTTAATTTTCTGGTTACATTTTGTTAAAGGGCCAAATAAAGACCTCATATTTTAAAAATTGGACTTTTCTTACTCTTTTTTCATAGGTCGGGCCTTAATGGTTAAAGTGAATATCTGGTCTGAACAGGTTTATTCCTCATCACAATCTTCATGAATAGTTCTCCGGGATCCTTCAGGACTTTCCAAAGCCCCCTTTGAATGTTTCTGCCTTTTGTTCTGTTTTCTGTCCAGATGATCCCACACTGCTTCAGTAATGTGGAGGTCCAGGTTCTGGGGAGGATCGATCCTCCACCAGACCTTATTTCATATGAGGCTTCACCCAACAGTAGATGGATCAGCTGAAGGTCCAGATGCATCTCTCAGGTCCCGGTTCAAGTCTTTGATGGATTTATTCCTTTTTCTACACACCATGCTGAGATGTGCAGAGTTTTCAGCTCCTTAGGAATCACCTTGCTCCTGCTAAGATCCTATTTTCTGTCAAGCTGTGTTATCTTTGCAGTCCTTGAGTTGGGAGCCTTTTTTATGCCTGAATCATTTACAAGTCATAGTGAAAATAGTGAAACTCTTCTGAGCTTCAACACAATGATGTCTGGAGGTTAAAGGTGATGCTTGTCTCAGAGCAAAATGGAGATAAACAAATGTGTGTACCTTGTGTGAACCTGGAGAGGCTTTTGGTGTTAAATGTGAGTTGTGAGGGTGTTTATCTTTTCTTACTGAATGTAGTAAGTTGTGTGTTTGTGCTTCAGGTGTGAGGATGCAAACTGGAGGTGTTGGTGGACGCCCTGCGTGCAGGCTGTAAGCTTTGTGCATGTGTGGTCTGCTGATGTTTGTCACACTGCTGCAGTCAGCAGCTGAGGTGGAACCGTCCCTCCTGAGAGCAGAGCAAGGCATTAATCCTGCTTGGGTTGGCGGTTCAGCTCCCACAGGGGTCACCTCTCCTTTACACGTTTAGAAGATGCTTCATGAAGCCAATTTACACCAACAAAAGAAACAATTAGTAAATTAGACAAAAAACACTGAGCCTAAACACGAAAGCAGCATGACTTAAAAAGTCCAAATTATCCTCAAATATGAAAATAATTAAATATTGGACTTTATTGGTCAGGATTTACTTTGTATAAAGAGATATGAAATTAACTTTTCATAAAAATATAGTCACACGGCACAAAAAGAGAAACAGTAGAAACAAGTGAAAAAAAACTCTTTGGTTTGAAGCATTTAAAAACTTTTCTGCTGTTATTATTTTTTTATTTTATTTTTTTATTAACCTTCTATGGTACACATTATGATGCCAATGAGGGCAAAAATGTTTGGAGTGTTTTTATGTCTCAAAATAGACTAAATAAACCTAATCTGAAGAGATTTTATTTTTATTTTCATTTTTGGAGGTTTTGGGGGTTTGTTGCCTGTAGGCAACATTGTACCATAATGGTGCATATGTGAAAAACAAAGTCTGTGGAGAAACTGCACCCTGCAAGCCAATTAGGGCGTAAAGTGCTGATATAATGGACTTTCTTCTTCTCAAGAAGAAGCACGATAGCAGAGCTGTCTCTATAGAAAAATGCTGCCAAAAAAGGTTTCAAAGTGGCTTCAGGTAGGCCATGTGACAAATTACAGCATTGCTATTGGTTCCCTATGGTTTTCCTTCTTTATAAAAGTATTACATGATTTAAAGGGATGCATGGTGGAGATCAGTCAACAGTTCAGGCTCATCTTACATAAGAAAGCCATAAAAACCCAAATATAATAGCTACTCTGATACAGACAGAAAAACTAAAATTCTAATTAAACTATTTGTGTTTGTGTGATCTGTCTCCTCTGCAGCAGGTCCAACCACTGAGGGCAAAAAAGAGATATTATGAAAGTTTTTTTGTTTTGTTTTGTTTTTTAAAGAAACTGCTGCAGCATGTTAAACCTTCTGAAGTGCTTTTATTTTATTTATAAGTATTTCCAGGTCAGTTAGAGCAGAGAAAGAGAAAACGGGAGCAGAATCAGAGAAAATACAATGGAAATACTATCCAGTATGTTTTCTGTAGGACTGAATTATCTCACCACAAACAGCACAACGTCGATGCTACAACATGTCAGCAGAAAGCAGCCAATCACATTCAGTTATCACAAGCTGTGATGGATGCTGGTCCCGTTAGTGGAGCGAGTCTGTTGGAGAAGCAGTGTGTGAAATAAATTTATTTATTAATCTCTTGTTTAAACATTTCCATCGTTTTATGTTCATATTCTCTCTGTGTGCAAGTACAGCTTCCCTGACTGAGAACAATGGGCGTCATCACCGACCGTTCTTAATAACAAATTTGCTCCGATTGAATTGATTGATTGATTCAAATGTTTTTTTCTGGACACTTCAGCAAATATATCCTGTCAAACAGGGGAACAACAAAACAAATGTAACAAAAACAAATGAACACAAGTAATCAAGCTCTCAAGGTGTTCAATCAGCCCTTTATGCTTCAATTTTGTTCAGAAAGGAGTGGAGAGACGTATACAATTATAAAATCCCACCCCCTCTTCATATTTAATTATGGATCAGTCAGTTTCTCTTTAAAATTCTTCTATGATCAAAATACTAAACAGAATAACAATAATGTTAAAGACAACCAACGATTTGCATTGCAAATTATGTAAAAACATGATATTGTAAGAAAAATAAAGAAATGAAAAAGGCAAAGGTGAGGCAAATTTATTTGTACAGCACATTTCATGTACAGGACGATTCAAAGTGCTTTACATAAAACATTAAAAGCATTACAGCAGGGTGCAGGAACAAGTGCATTAAAACGCTTTAAAAGATACCAAGGAAATTAAACAAAAACAGAAAGAAAATGCTCAAATAAAATAGGTAAAATTAAAGAAATAAAGTTCCAGTGTGGGGCATTTAACAGTTGTGTTGATAAAAGGCAGCAAATAGAAAATATTTCAAACTGCTGAGAGTATCAGCAGACCTGCAGTTTTTTGTTTGTTCCACATGTGAGGAGCATAAAAGCTGAACGCTGCCTCTCCATGTTTAGCTCTGACTCTGGGAACAGAAAGTAGACCTGACCCTGATGACCTGAGGAACCTGGCTGGTTCATAAAGACCCAGAAGATCCTGAATGGATTCTGGTCCTAAACCATTCAGGTCTTTGTAAACTAATAGCAGGATTTTGAATTCAATTCTTTGACAGACAGGAATCCAGTGTAAAGATCTGAGGAGTCGACGTATATAATCTAATTACTCAGTCTTAGTGAGGACTGGGGCAGCAGGATACTGGACTAACAGCAGCTGTCTGATGGACATTTTAGGGAGACCTGTGAGGACAGCATTACAGTAGTCCAGTCCACTGAAGATAAATGCATGGACATTTTTCTAAATCATGCTGAGTCATCAGTCCGTTAACCACAATATGTTGTTTAAGTGATAATAGAGCTCCGGACGTCACGTGACTTTTGGTTGCCAGACGCCATTTTGGCAGTAAACATGACGACCAGCGCTACCT
>JBAFTA010000008.1:4961610-4977727 GCA_036919975.1 Melanotaenia parkinsoni | reverse complement strand
GAGTGTGTGTGAATTGTAGCCTCAGTTTCCTGTTCTTAGCTGGCAGGAGGCACCCGGTGTGTCTTCTGCTGCTGTAGTCCATCTGTTTTAAGGTTCTATCATCTCCAACCAGTCTTTCCATTCTCCTCTGACATCAACAAGACGTTCTGGTCCAGACAACTGCTGCTCACTGAATATTTTCTCTTCTTCAGACCATTCTTTGTAAACCCTAGAGATGGTTGTGTGTGGAAATCTCAGTAAATCCGCAGCCTCAGACCAACAACCATGCTACATTCAAAGTTACTAAAATCCCCTATCTTCCTCATTCTGGTGCTCAGATTGAACTTCAGCAGGACGTTTGACCATGTCTTGTGCCAGCACATTTGTCTGACTTGCTGTGCCCCTACACCCTTTCTCGTTCCTTCCGGTCAGCTGACCAGAGGTTGCTGGTGAGTCCAAAAATCAAAAAAGAAAACGAGAGGTAATCAAGCTTTTTCTGTTGAGGCCCCAAAACTTTGGATTGAGCTTCCTTCACTTTTAAGATA
This sequence comes from Melanotaenia parkinsoni, assembly GCA_036919975.1. Taxonomy (NCBI): domain Eukaryota; kingdom Metazoa; phylum Chordata; class Actinopteri; order Atheriniformes; family Melanotaeniidae; genus Melanotaenia; species Melanotaenia parkinsoni. Next base: position 4,977,203 of record JBAFTA010000008.1, on the reverse strand, counting down.
AGCTCCCTCAGTTGATATTTTTTTAAATCTTCTTTGAAAACATACTTTAATTCTTTGGCTTGTGGCCCAGTGTGAGTTTGATATTGCTTTTATTGTTTTTTGATTGTACTGTTTTCTCTTTATTTTTAATTTATAATATTTTTTTCTATCCTGTGTTTTACTTGTTGTGCAGCACTTTGGTCAACCATGTGTTGTATTTTTAAAGTGCTATATCAAATCAAATTAAATCAAATTTAACTGCCCTGTGATTGGCTGATTAGATAGAAGTGTTAATTAGCAGCTGAACAGGTGGACTTGATGAAGGGGACATTGACATATTATTGTTATCCATGGTGCTCAGGTGCAATTCAGCTTCCCACCACTTGCTAGCCGCTAGCCTGTAGCGAAAATTATGGAAACTGAGAAATTAAGATGAATGTGGTCTACAACACCCCATAAAGGAAAAAAATTACAGTTCAGTTCAGTAAGTACAGTTTTGTACTTACTGTGTGGCGAGCGTGAACTAATGCTATCCTTCACTGAAGCACTGAAGCCTTCAACACTGAAGCGGCATCTCGCAACCAAACATCCAACTGTCATCGAAAAGTTAGAGGAATTTTTCAGAAAAAAAAAAATTAGAACTAGAAAGAAAGCTAATGAGCTACAGAAGGCATCTGTCTTGTCTGGCAACTCTTAGATGATGATCTGTAAAGTGTGATGTGATGATCTTACTGTATCTTGCATGTATTTGACAATGTCTAAGCTTTTTAAACTGTTAGTGGATTTGGTTAGTTATTTAATACAAATTAAGCTAAAAGTGAGATCAATTAACCCGGTACTGTGTTAATATTTGAAAGGCCCCGGGTCAGTTTGTAGTAGAAAAAGTAGGCCCTAACTTCAAAAAGGTTAAGAACACCTGCTTTACAGTTCATGGTATCCTGGAAAACAGTTAAAACATTTAAATGCACACAGTGACATTGATTTTAAAATATATATAATATATAATATTGATTCAAACCGTTGCAGGCTAGTGGTGTCTGCTGTGTTGTGTTCCTCCACATCTAAAACCAGAAACATTTGTACAAAATGTTTGACCAGTAAATAAAACTTATTAGCAGCTGGACTGGATCCAGGTGTTTGGGATGCACAGTTTTAATAAACAATAATCAATTTTAATAAGTAATCTGCATCATAATGTTTCTGTTTCCTAAGGCCCAAAAGCCAGAATGCTGCAGCTGTAGAGGGAAGTGCACATTTCAACATATTTTCTGAAAGCGTTAGGATTTCTTCTGGAAATATGGAGAAGAACTGATTACTGTGTTCACACCTCTGAGAAAAGAGCTGAGGTGTGTTTGAAGGTGGGATAATTCATTTGGACATTCACCAGAAAGCAGCAACATCTGCTACACCAACAGTGGTCCGTTGCCTCCTGATAACGTCACGCTGCACACCTGAAATTCTCTGCACACTCATCGTCTACATGATGAGGACTAAAAGAGCCCCATTTAACCAGTGAGACCACCGTTTAGAGCAGAGCAGGTTACAGTAATGAGTAATCTTCAATAAATGTAATGATAAATGTATAATTACAGGCTTTTGGACCTCAATGCTTGAATTTAAATTAAATAAGATTAAAGCCAAAGAAAGATCAACACCATCAAAACCTCTTTACATTTAAATATCTAGTTTTAGAAAGTGCAACAGCAGTTGCTGACCTAAAAATGGGACTGTTAGTTTAATTAAATTAGTTGATGCTTTCTTTCACTCTGCCCTTGACTGCTAACTATTTTGAGGATAATTTTCTCTCATTTGTTAAAAATATCTACATTTACACACATTTGTTTTTCAAAGACAAGAAAGCAGAAATCCATACAAACACAGACCAGTAGACGGGGATAAGATCTACATTAACCATACGTCAGAACACAGTAGAAGAACGTTCTGGGCATGCTCAGTGAGCAGATTCTTCTTTGGTGGTGACATCAAACCCAAAACGAGGGGCAATTTTCAAAGACATCTACTACATGCTAGCATGGGTTGTTTGCTAACATACGTGGAACGTTAGCTTCTCAGTGGTTTTTGTTGTAGCGTACTGCAGCATATTTTGCCAATTCCTGGTTAGTGAACAGAGTTCTGTTAATCTTGTTTAATGCTGCCAGAAGACATGTGTATTTTATAATAAAATTGTTAGGTTTTATGACCTGAAGGCGCTGTGACGTCTGCCTGAACATGTAGAAGAAGAAGAAGAAGAAGAACTGGCAGTCGAATAGAAAAACTAAACTAAAAATTTATCTGTCATTCAGCTCAAATAAAATAATAATAAAAATAATAAATGTCTTCATTTTAAACTACAGTGCAATATGGGAAAGAATGCCATGGTCTTTTCTTTGAGTGCTTTTGTGTTTGTGTTTTAGAAAGAGAATGAAATGATCTGATGTAATGTCATTTAGTTTAACAAATGTCAAATGTGTTACCATAATAAAAATAAAAGGGATGGGGGGGGGGGTTGTAGCTGATTTAATTGTGGGGAAATGTGTGTCATGATTAAATTGTGCTTATCAAAAAGATTTTTATTATTATTTTTTTTTACTTATTTTATTTGTTTATTTATTTATTTTTTGTGCAAAGTGAATAAATGGGGATCATCAAATTCTGCTATACAACATTTTATTTTAAACATATATCCTTAGTTTAGAATAAATAAAAGACTTTTATTAGGCCACAGTGCATCCAGTTAATGTTCATCCATGTGCTGTTTAGTGAGGTCAGTGAGCTGGTGAAGCTACAGTGGTGGAGTAGTTTATGTATCTCCTGGTAACCTCGATTCTCCTTCACCATTTCATTATTAAAACATTTCTGAAAAACACCCAGTGCAGATTATTCATCCCTAATAAAACCTTAACTTTGCTTTTATTGAAGGGCAGGACAGGACTCATCCAGAATACATCGTTTGTGGTGAGAAGCAAAAACTCAAGCATGGTTTCTGCACAGGGTGGAGGATCCACACCTTTTTACTGCTCGTTACATGAAGGGGTTTTTTAGGAAAAATAGGTTGGGAACCACTATACTGCCAGTTAATTTATTTGTCAGTTGTTTTGGTTCATGATGTTACAGATCAACCAGAAAACAAAACTTATATGAACAATCTTAAAGAAGGTTGGACATTTTGTGTCCAGAAGCTGAAACTATGATCTAAGCATCATTCAGTCAGCTTGAATCCGCAAAAAAAAAACCTATAAGCATATTAAATTTTTAATTTCCTGCACCCCTGTTGTTCTGCTCAGCGACAGGTGATGACTTTTAACATCTTCACCATGATAACAGAGCTCAACCTGGAGAATGTGTAAACTTCATACCCTTAAAAGAGCAGAGGAATGAATGATAGTTTCAGCATGAACTGTGAGGATCATCATCATGCTGGTCATATTTCCTCTGTCTGAAGCAAGGTCACCTTCTCTCTGACTTGTTTGTGTTTCCCAGCTTAATTTTTTTGTCCCGATGCATTTTTTTCCACCCACCCACCCGCTCGACGCTGCCTCAGAATCTGTTTCACTCACTAAATTGGCTCCTCAGACACCCTTCCCCTTCTTCCCCATCTCTCATTTAAAAAGTGAGAAATTATAATGATCTGAATTATGCTTTTAATGATGCGTTAATTAGAGTCATGGAGTGAGATTAGCCTATGAATTATTACTTGTGAAATCGTTCCAGATTCATACAAGCTTCTTGTGCAGGCAGAGGGGAGGGAGAGAAATGGTGCTGTGCACGGTGATTAGCGCACCAATAAATAACAGAACAGATTGTAGTGCATATGCTTATGATTACAACTTTTAAACCAACACTTTAAACTCACACCGACTGTCTTGTGCTGGCAAGAGGTATCTGTACCAACAGCCCATTCTTTTTTTTTTTTTTTTTTTGTTTTTTGTTTTTTCTTCTAAGGCTCTCTGTGCTATTCTCACCAAATGTGAACTATTATTATATTGTGTTAGAGGAAAGCTGATTGTTGTTCTCGCAGCTTTCACTGCCTGCAAGCTGAACGGCTGCAACATGACTTCAAGTGCAAGTAAGTGTTTGAAACATGGAGGTTAAAGATGTGATTATTAGATTATTTCAAGTCTTCAGAAGGTTTTGTGTCCCTGGATCAAAAGGTTCCAGGGAATTTTTCAATTTGTCACCATAAATGACAGCTAAAATGGATTTCATGTTTCTGATATCCTGCAAATGGCGTGTCATCTCCCAGAAATCAGCCAGAAGAAAACATAGGGGTTGGTCTGAGTAAGCTCTCTTAGTCTTAGACCATCACTCCAAAATCCTACCTGAAACCAGTCTAGACCAGTCCAATCAAGACATAACCAATCAGCCCATAGCCAGTCCAAACCAAAGCCAAAATTAACAACACCAAAAGCCAAAACAGGTCCAATCCTAAACCCAAAATCAATCCCAAAATCAACCCAATAGTAAGATTACAACCAATCTAACCCCAAAACAAAACCAATGCAAAACCAGTCTAATCAAGCTAAGCCGAGAACCAGTCCTAATCATTGTATAACCAGTCTAGAGTCAGTCCACCATTACATGCCAAAACCAGTCAAAACTAGGACTAAAATGAGTCCAAAATCTCTGCGAATACAAGGCCAAAACAATTCCAATACCATTACCATATCCAGTCTTAAAGCCAAACCAATAACAAGACTATAACCAGTATAAACCCAAGACAAAACCCAACAAAACCCACGACCAAAGTCAGTTGTAAACCAGTCCAAAATCAATTCCACAAGTCCAAACCAAAGACTAAAACCAGTCCAAAACTTTAGCTTGAAACTTTACTGAAGCATCTGGGGGCTAAAAGACTGTGGTAATCCTTTAAGGTACCACATCGAAGATCACCACTCAGATAACTCATTTTGCTATACCTATAAAGTTAAGTGAAAAAACATACAAAATGATAAAAAGGTGAGGTGTGTAAGCTGATTCAGGACCTAAATATAGATCAGATAAGATTTTCCTGCAGATGACAGATGGATGCAGCGTTAGCTTGTTGTTGCGATCAGCGAGTAATAACCACCAGCTCTCTGATGCAGTGAAGCATTTGTTTTGCTCAGCTCTGTCAGTAAAGTTGCTGAAGTTTCAGTTTATAATCATGAAAAGAATCTGATTCTGATCATTTCACATACTTGTGTAGGATATAAATCAAGAGAGATACGTTGTGGTGTCTTCTGATATAAAAACTACCTAAAATTATTATATTTATTTAGCATAACTTAGCTAATGACTAGAGTTTATAAACATTTTTGTTATCAATTGCTTTAAAGCAAATGGTATGAAGATCTTGTAGCTTGCGTGTATGGCTGTGCATGGGCTGACAGTGTTGTTCCATCTCACAACAGTAGGGGGTGCCAAAGAGCACAAAAGACCTCAGTAAGACGGTGAGAGCTTTCCCCTGTAAGCACGTTTACGTGTATATCTGACTTTTGGAAAACTCAGCTGCAGAGCGATGGTGGATTGCCTCATGAGCCATTATGCAGATGGTCGCAGGTCATTTCCACTTGATGGTCTTCGACGGCAAAGCGTGGAGCCTGGCGATGGCAGGGCTGGAGAATCTCCATGTGTTCACAGATGAGAGAAAACCCAGTTGTGGGGCAACAGCTAATCACTCTGAAGCTTCCACAGACATCGCCGCTCCAGACATTTCTCTCAGAATCAGCTGAATGGCTGCTATTATGAGCCATAAACTTTGTATGGATGAAGAATGACTGCTCATAAAAACGTCTTCCAAAGCATCATGACCTTCACCCCTGTCTTCATCGCTCTAACAATAGCTCCACACCTCCTCTTTTACTTGTTTTCAGGTGCGTTTTGATCATGATTTGAGTGTGTTTGAAATAATTATCTGCACAGCGTTAGCTCAGCAAAAATAGCCATGCAGATAATTAAAGCAGGTTTGAAATCAAAGCTTGATGACTGTGTTTCTTAGCACCTGGGCAATCATTGCCCAATAAAGACCAGCTACAAATCATTCTTGTAGCCCTCCCTGGTAAAGAGGTGAAAAGATCATTCTTTAAATAAAATCACAGACTTCACTTTCATTGGAAAGGTTTGTTCCCTCTCTGCACACTGGCTAGAAGACGAACCCAAAGCAGTTTACTGCCTCATTGAACTTATGTAAAGGACACATGCCATTATTACCCTCGTTGTTCCAGTCAGCTTCTCATATTTACATGGATGAGGGAGGAGGAGGAGGAAAAGGAGGAGAGGGCAGCTCTCCTTCCTCAACCAGAAAACCTCTGACATTAGACTGAGTTAATGCCCCTATTAGTGGTGAGTCTGCACAGATTTTGAACACACAGTTCAGCAGAAGCACAGAAAACCGGACATTTTCTTCAAAAATCATGAGCATACAGAGGTGAAGCAATTAGAAGTCATTTTTAAACCTAACGTTGATTTATTTTTATTTTCGTAATTGTTTTTCCTTTCTATTTAAGTTTTAGTTTATCTTTAATTATAAGGCTAAAATGAATTGTTTTTAAAGTGGTCCAACTCTTCACCAACACACTGAACAGACAGCAGAGACACTAATGGTTTGTTTTTCTAATATTTTTTCTATATAATTGTTGGATTCTGTTTTAAAAAGTAAAAACTCAGATTTAAACATGAATGTATGGGATATTTCCAAATTCACTATAACTTCTCAGATTGCCATGTCTCGTGTCTCATTCATCCAGTTTTCAGAACGCTACTATAGCTTTGGGTGTGATGTCCCACAGCGTACTTAATTTACTGTATCCACATACGTAACCTCTTCCTGCCAGAGGTCCCGTGGGCAGGACATTGTAAATAAACAGATTCTACTAAGTCTCCCTTGTAAGTACCCACAAGTTATATACTACTGGAAAGCTAAGATTATTGCGATGCGAATGAAGTACGTTACAATCATAACTATAGATTTCGTAAACACTTATTTCAGACCGTTCTCCAATGCAATTCATTTTTAAAGCCATACTGTGTTCCAGTAGCAGATGATGGGGCAACAAAACAACCCTGTTACATCAGCAAGGATCCGGTAAAAGTAAATAGTTGGTCCTAACAAGTTGTTTTATACATAAAAGCTTGTTTTAGGTGAAAATTAAAAAAATTAAATGATTCTGTTTGTTGATTAATTTGTCTTTTTTTTTCTTATGAGCACTTTGATCAAGACATGAGTAATTAATCTTGTTTTTTTCTGATTTTACTTGGCTGCCTCACCATCCACTTTATTAAGTCCACTTTGCTAGTATCGGGTTCGCCCCCCTGTTTTCCTTCAGATCTGCCTCATTTCTTGGTGTCTTAGATTCAACAAGCTGTTGAAAACATTTCTCAGAGGTTTTGCTCCATATTGACATGACAGCATCACACTGTTGCAGCAAACAATATTTAGGTGGGCTGTGGCATTTAAACCGTCAACAAGACATTCTGGTCCAGACAACGGCTGCTCACCTGATATTTTCTCTTCTTCGGACTTTTCTCTGTAAACCCTAGAGATGGCTGTGAGTTAAAATCCCAGTAGATCAGCAGTTACTTAAATCCCATTTCTTCCTCATTCTGTTGATCAGTTTTGTGTCGTCTTGACCACGTATACATGATTAAAACTATATCCACGCCACAGGTCTAGATGATCAAATCCAATTTTTTTGCAACCTCCATCGCACTTTAGTGTGAACTGTACAAGACCCTGAGGTGACCGGCATGCACAGAGGAAGACATGATGCTGCTGTGTTTACAAAGATAAATATGGATGCTACGCTTGCTAGCATGTGCACATCAAGTTGTGCAGTCATAGCTGGACAAATGTTTAAAATTGTCCCGTTCAGTCTTGCCGTGCCTCCTCCGGCACAGAGTTGTGACATCTGTCTCCAGTGATGTAAAAGCCGGATAAAATGGTACATGACCATTCAGGCTGAGGTTGCTTTGAAAAAGTGTGAATGTGTGAAAGTGGTCTGTGTCAGATTTGAAAAGATCTGATTTGTGCTGTTACGAGTCTGAGGTTTAAGATAAGTACATACGAGTCATGTGATCCAACCTCCTGGAAATTGTAACAGACCCAGCCTTTACATGCGGGTTTTTTGCTAATTGTCAGAGTACATATTGTCCTGAATGACGTCAACATCAGTATCCTTGTGTTTTTGCTTCAGGTTAATTGTGCACTCCTGCCGCTTCTGGAGCTAAACAGACCGTGCAGCAAACATTTGGGTAATCCCTGTCTGTATCAACACTGGCCGGAGCGTTTTGAATCACAGGCGGCCATCTTTGGTCACCGGCCTCAGTGCTTGGAACCTGTTGATGAGGCGCAGGATCCTCTGTCAAAACCCCACGAGGGAAATCAGCCTGCTAATTTGCAGGAAGCACCGGCCTCCTCCCTGGATTTAAGCATGCATGGCTGCAGCTGAACAAGCAGAGTGGAGGTGGGGGGAGGCTCAGAGAAAAGAGCTCGCTTTCAGTGTTTGAAAAGACAGAGCCGGATAACGAGGCATCCCCTTAACCTGCCTGCACCTTTTAAACAAATTATCTGAGCTAATGTCTCCACAGAGGCTGGGAATCCGGTAGATGGGGGATACAGAAAGGCAACCCATGAGCACACCAAGTGTCGCACAAAAAAACAACAGCATAAGGTTGAACAACACTTTTACTTTAAACAAGCTGAAACTACATTCAACTCTTATACTTGCATTTAAGTTTAACTAAATAACTAAAACTAACCAAAACTAATGAGATATTGTTCAACACAATATAAGTAATCTAATTACTCTAAAATGGTTCTTTGCCACATGTTTTCCAAAACAATTCCAATGATGAGCTCTTACAACATGTTAATAAAAAAGAAAAAAAAAACTCAAGCAGTACACAAAAATTTGAAAAGTGACACGTCATCAGCTAACATGTCATTAAACTGTTGTTGTTTTGTCATGTGTCAAAATTATTCATCAATACTGTGGCTGGGAACTCCGCCTTTGCTTTGCAGAACATCCCCTATGGCATTTTAAGTTGTTCCAAAAAAATAAAAATAAAAAAAGTGAATTCAGTAGCTAATTAGTACTATGTTAAGAAACTAGCATACTGCATGAGAAGTTAGCAAAAGATAAGCATTTTATTCTGTAAAGCAATTAATTTACTTTCACAGCTAATAAATATGTGTTTGGAGCCATCAAAATGTCAAGCTAGCACTTTGTGAGGGAAGTTAGCACAAGATTGATAGATGGGTGGATGGATAGGGGAGAAGAAACTAGATAACTAGTATGCACTAAGGAAGGACAAAAAGCCAAGCTAGCACACTATGGTGAAGTAAATAAACTAGGCTAGGTGGTGAGGCTAAGTGAATCCACTTTGACTTTCCCAAAAATACCTGAATTCATCTTTATTTTAGGACACTGTGATGTCCCATGAAAATCCTATAGAACAGATCTCTAACCTTTAATTTTTTTATCAGCTGCCTTCAGATTTGATTTGAAAACAAACAGCGTGGGAAACTGTTAGCATGTGGTTCATTTTCTGCTGAAAGAGTGAAAATGAATATTACCATTCTGTTCCACTTGCATGTAGTCTGTGTTTTAGCTTTTTCTTCTTGAGATTAGCTCTGTTGTATGTGTTAAGGAAGTGTTGCAGTGCACTGTTATGTGCTGGCAAGCATATTCATAGATCCCCACTGACAACAAAGGAAAAACGTTTACTTGTGCCCAGCAAATTTTAAGGCCAAAAGAGTTTTTTCATGACAAAACCTGTAGTTTTTTATGATTTAGAATTTTCTTTTAATAAGTTCACTTCGGGGTTATTAAAAATATTTTTGAATATTCTGTTTTCATTTTAAGCACAAATGAGTTTTAGTTATTTATTTAAACTCATTTTTTTATTTAATTTAATATGTATTTATTTACCTATAATCCTGCTGATAGTTTATCATTTATTATGAGTACAGTTTGCCAGTGTCTCCTGCAAGCCTCAAATTCACAAAGTATATTTGCTGTAGTTTTCCTGATGTCTGGCTTTGTTTAAGTTAAATCTGCCTTTAGAAAATCTAATTTGGATATAATGAGCCTTTCTGTGTGATCCTGTCATAAATGTATTATCTCATCTTATTCTTCACTGCTTTACTTTCCAGCAGTGTTTGCCATCTTCAACACCTCTTTTGGTGCCTAATTACAATTCCTCTGACACTGTTTTAGTCATTTATTAGAGTTAAATAAAAGCACTGCAGTAAGCTTGTATGATTGTCTCCATCAAACCTGCTAATTGTTGCAATATTCAATTTTCTTTGTCTGGAATGTGATTAGCACCCAGTTGGCATCAATGAAATCAAATATTATTTACAGGCTCATTCTGGGCACAAAAATCGAATATACACCTTAAAAGCTGCAGGATTCCATTTTTTCTCTCTCTCGCTAATCTAACACTTTGTTTTTGCAGTCGACTCAGAATAGATTTAAAAACATAACGAGTTATTGTCGAGGCTCCCTCCTGCTGAACGCTCTGCCTTACAGGAAGAAGAGGAGCCCACTCCGGGTGTTAAAAGTGCTCGAGGGCATTAAGAGACTGCAGCAACCAATGGCCGGAGGTCCAATTGTCACCCCCCCATTATGTATGTAGATGAGTATCTGCCCCTCCCAACCCCACCCCCTCCATCTAACATTAATTAGCAGAGTGCTACCTTGTGTAGTATTTGGTAACAAAGCCACATTGGCGGATGTGGAAATTTGCGGGATTCGGTTTTTAATTAAGTGCAGGAGTGAACAGGTGTGCTAACGAGCAAAAAGGAGTTAATTTGAATAAAACTGTTCATCGGGGGGTTGGAGGGCTCACAATGTTGGAAGGGTACTGCTGAAGAGTGACATGAATGAAAATTAATTCCAGTTTATGAAAATTTTCTAGTCGTGGTTAAAGCTTCAGAAGATTTTTTTTTCTTTTAATTCTTAATGAGGCACATTTAAAACCTGAGTTCCAAATTTCTTTTACAAAGAAATAGGTAGAAATAACAAAGTAAAAACAAAATTTGAAATAAGAAAATAAACAGCAAAACAACATAGAAAAAGAAATTACAGCAGGTGAGTACTCGGTACAGTCTTGAACCACAAAAGTGTTTTGAAAAACTTTGACATGCTGTCATGGAGGGAAACCATGGCACTATAATCATTTTTACCACTGTGACTTTTTTAGATCAGGTGTGTTGCAGCAGGGAAGCATCTAAAACCTGCAGGACCGTTGGTGATCCTGCACTAAAGTGCATCACATTGGCCCTCCTCTCCACATTGAGGAAAAGAAAAAAGTTCTATAAACTCTCTTTACTGAGCAACCATGCTTTCTTTTTTCCTGTAGCAGCTTCAACTTAAGTTAAAAAACTGTTGTAAACCTAAACAAACAGGTTTTTAACTAAACCTATGTTTGGTTATGTTTAGTTAAAACTGCAGTTTTGGTGATTTGAGTTTACGCTGATAATGCCAAAAGAAGCTGATTTCTGTTCTCTGAATGAAAGAATCCCGTTTCCATCCAGTCGTAAAGCTAAATTGTTGGAAACCGTCTGTGTTGTGTAGCTTGTTAATGATGCTGAGCTGTTAAAAACATGTCCTTATTTCATGCATCATGTCCTGCTGACTCTTCTTTCATTGATGGTGTCAAACTCAAGGACACTTTAATAATCAACACCATGCTCGACTCGCTTTCAGATGTGTTAGAATTTTAAGTTTTGCTGAGGACACATTGTGATGTTGTTTGAGAGCCTAGCAGTAAACGCAGAAGAAGAAACTTTCTGCTGATGGAGGTGCATTCAAACAGCATCCACACCTGCAGTTAGAGCTTGTTACGAAATGTGACAGGCCCATACCTTTTACATGAGTCAAGCCAGCTGCCACCTCCACCCTACAGCTCAAACATCCACCTTCTGTTCATCACCTGCTGCAGCAGGAAGTGCTGTGGTGTTTCCAGCTAGAAGGAACAGGAAGTCTGTGTTTAACCTTTCTCCACCGTTTTCACACCTGAACCGGCTTTGTGCCGTGTGGACATTGCCTTAAAGCGATCTATTAACCTAATTAATTAACCTAACTAACTAACCTAATTAACCATGTCTTTGAACTGTGGGGGGAAGCCGGAGTACCCTGAGAAAACCCATGCACGGGGAGAACCTCAACACAGAACACCATTCAAACCCCTCCAAGACTCGAACCAGCAATCTTCTTGCTGTGAGACCGAGGGGCTAACCACCACCAAAATGTTTAAATTAAATTGTTTGTGCGGCATTATAATACTCTGCAAAAAGAAACAAACGTAAATAAAAATGATAAACTACTAAAGAGATTTAAAGTGAATACTAACACAAAAGGATGACTGAAAAATATGAGTATAAAATATAAAAAATATACAAAAAAGGCAGATTGTCACAAAACGATGCAAAACAATTAAGAAAGATCTAGAAATTAATGAATGAATTATCACAATCATCACGAGACCATTCCGTTCTACATCCGAAGATCCTCTCATTTGCTGCTCATTTTAGGTTACGCCTGGCTCGGTCTCCATAATCCACATATTGATTGGACTATGGGGGTTGTTTTAGAGAGGAGTTCTTCTTGTCGCCAGCGGTGGTGGAGCATGTCCCTGTTCCCCTGCAGTCAGCATGTACCAGCTTTCCTCCCAGTCTGTCTGGCGTCCCACCTGAATATCATGATTTCCGGCAGGTTTTCAGTAAATCTAGGGCCACGTCTTTACCTCCACATCGCCCCTACGACTACACCATAGACATTCTGCCTGGAACCTCTCCTCCCAAGGGACGCTTGAATTCTCTGTCTAAACCTGAATGGAGGGCTATGGAAACCTATATCAATGAGTCTTTGGCCTTAGGAATCATCCTTCATCATCCCCTGCGGGCATGGGTTTTTTTTTGTTGAGAAGAAGGATGAGTCCCTACGACCCTGCATCGATTGCCGTGGACTTGACGACATCACCATAACGAATCGTTACCCATTGCCCCTTATCTCTTCAGCTTTCTAACTGCTTAAAGGAGTAACCATCTTCTCTAAGCTGGATCTACGAAATGCTTACCACTTGGTCCGGATAAGAGAAAGTGATGAGTGGAAGACAGCATTCAACACTCCCACCGGACACTATGAATATCTGGTCATGCCTTTTGGACTCACCAATGCTCATGCTGTCTTCCAGGCTCTCGTCAACGACCTCCTCCGGGACATGGTCAACTAGTATGTCTTTGTCTATTTGGATGATATCTTGATATGCTCACAGACCAAAGAACAGCACTTCCATCATGTGCAGTCTGTCCTTTGTGTTTGCTAGAAAACTCACTGTTTGTCAAAGCTGAAAATTGCGAGTTTCACGTTCCATCTGTATCCTTTTTGGACAGATTGGTGTCAGAGGGGAGTCTTCAGATGGACCCTGCCAAAGTCACAGCTGTTACCTCCTGGCATCCCCCTGAGAACCGCAAGCAACTCCAGTGATTCTTGGGTTTTGCCAACTTTTACCGGCGGTTCATCCGGAATTACAGCTCCGTGGCGGCCCCACTTACTGCCCAAGGTGCCCTTCCAGTGGTTGCCCTCAGTTGATGCAGCTTTCTGGACCCTCAAGGATTGCTTCATCTCCTCCCCTATTCTTCAGATGCCTGATCCTGACCGACAGTTTTTGGTGGAGGTGGACGCTTCGGACGTCGGGGTGGGAGCAGTTCTATCGCAGCGTTCAGACACGGGGCAAAAAAGGGGGCCAGGAATTTAGTACCTGACTGACCCACTAAGGGGCTGGGGTGGATGATGGAGGTGGAGGAGGATGATGAAGGATGGGGACGGATGATGGGGGCAGATGATGGCGGTGGAAGAAATACATTCATATATTAAAATATACATGGAAGACAGAAAAATATTAATGTAAACATTATTGAAGAGATAATGACATCATTTCACCTGAGACCTTGATTAGAATTAATATATATTCTCACATTCGTCAGGTGGGCCAACAATGAGCTACTTAAAGAGAACAAAGAAACGGAGCTGGAGGTTGAGGTGTAGCAGTACCAGTAGTAGTAGCAGAACTCATAGACAGTAATAGACGTATTACAACTAGACAGCAGCTACAGAAAATTGAGAAACAGCTCATATTTTTCATCTGGCGAAAAATACAGCTAGTCAAAAGAACATTATCAATGTTATCATCATGCCACCGGTGCTGAGCACTGGCTGTGCAGTTTATCCTCCTCATTATTATGATTATCTTCACTCTCGATACCAGAGAAGCACCTTATTAGTAAGGCACTTAAACAACACAATCAGTGACTCATTAAAACTGTAGAATTTAATAGTTGTACAGAATTAAGGTGTTAAGTATCATATACATTTTAATTTTTAGATGATTTTTTCTTATATGTGTATGCATATGCCCTTACCTGGTCCCATGTGTAAAGGCTGCTCTCCTCCCTGACACTTTCCCTCTGTTGGGATGGTGATTCAGCCTGGCAGGAGATATGAGCAGAGACAATTGGTTGAAGTTTGAGAAAATTCACATGTAAAAAGCTGTATTAAAAAATGCAATATAGCTACAGAAAATTGTGGTTTAACAGATAAGTAACCACAGGTAAAAATGTAATGTACTATGTGAAATTGATTCTGAAGTACACAGTGGTCTATAAACCAGGTTTAGAACCAGAAAAAGTTTGCTCTACTGTTAATGCTGCCAATGCTGACCGCCGATGCTTGTTTTTTTTTTTTTTGTTTGTTTGTTTGTTTTTTAAACAAATGGGAGACTGATGCTCTACCACCTGAGCTAACCAGCTGCTAAGATGGAGCATAGACAGGTGAAGGCCTCTCTGGATGTCCTCGATGACAGGAAACGAATTTCCGAAGGGTGGCCTAGGAGCCGAGCTAATAAGCCAGCAAGGCAAGGACCTCAGTGGTTGATGGCCAGAAACTAGATGACCGGAGCAGAGACAGTTCCGGGAAGCCACAGAACATCCAGTGAGCAGCAATCCCATCAGGCACATGACCAGGAACCATAGGCGAAGAAGGAAGAGCGACCTCCACGAAGACAAGAACCAGGGGCGAAGAAGGAGGAGTGACCTCCTTGAAGACAGGAACCAAGGGCAGCGGAGGAACACCCCATCCCGGGACCCCCTCTGGAAAAGGAACCTCATGAGACGGAGGGGCATCCTATCCCAGGACCCACTCGGAAACAGAAACCTAAGGAAGCGAAAAAGCATCCCATCCTGGGACCCCTTCTAGAAAGGGAACCTCATGAGGGGGAGGAGCATACCATCCCAGGAACCCCTCAGAAACAAGAACCTCAGGAGGTGGAGGAGGGTCCCATCTGGGGACCCCCTCAGAAACAGGAGCAGGAGCAAGGCTTTGTGTTGGCAGTGTCAGAGGCGTGGACCATGACTGGGATGTAGGCAGCGTGAACCACTGAAGCGCTGGAGGGGACCTGGGCACCGGCATAGGACACCAGAATGCTGGAGACAACGATTGACAACGATTCTAACGATTCTAAATTCTAGAATGCGCCGCTAAGTGGCAGCAATATATTTTTGCAATATAGCCGTCTTTTTTAAGACATCAGCTGTCAATCTGTGTCTGTTCGGGTAGATTTTTCGCGCTGGT
>JBAFTA010000008.1:4946046-4956051 GCA_036919975.1 Melanotaenia parkinsoni | reverse complement strand
AAGTGCTCTGTATCAACAGATTGCAGTGTGTCAAACTCCACCCTTTTGGGTTAGGTCAGTTAGATTGTTACCCCAACCAAAGGACAGGTTGGGTCAGATATTAGGGTACCCTTCACAGTTTTGGTTTTGGAAAATAGGGCTGTTGAGTCTTATATAGATAGATATAAGGGCTGTGGTAACAGATCTGAAGTTTTTCAGAAAGATGAATGGCTTAATTTTGGCTACTTTTCTAAAATTAAAGAAAAATTATTCGACTATAGGATTGATGTGCTTCTCAAATGCTAATTTTGAGTTAAAAACTCAGAGTGACTGGTTGGTTGCTTTGTGAAAACAGGTTAACCAAAAAATTTACCTCTTAATTAACAGAAGATAATTATTTGCTATTTAGGTTTTAAAGTCATTTATCAATTGACTTATCTAAGTCAATACTTTTCAGATTAAAAGAGAGATACAGTTGTGTATCATCAGCATAGCAATAAAATGAAACAGTAGGAAACAGTAGGAGTATGTACAGGGTGTACCTAAAATTTAGCTTTGAGGAACTCCACAGTTTAGAGGGTCTGATGACATTCTTATAATCCCTAGACATTTTATAAAGTGTCCAAGAAACGTATATAAAATAATTATTTCATAATTTACCTAAAACAAAAGCCTGACTTATACTGAATGCAGGCATTTCATATTTTGGCAATAACAAATAAAATCACTATCCAATTTATTACGTCTTGCTAGTACCAAGTTGGACTCCCTTTCACCAGAGATTTTGCTCTATTTTGACATGACAGCATCACACAGTTGCTGCAGCTTTGTCGGCTGAGACTCTCCCGTTCCACCACATCCCAGAGCTGCTTTATTGGACTGAGCTCTGGTGACTGTGGAGGCCGTTGGAGTACAGTGAACTCAGTTGGAGATGATCTGAGCTATGTGACATGGTGCATTATCCTGCTAGAAGTAGCGATTAGAAGATGTAACACTGTGGTCATAAAGGGATGAACATGATCAGCAACAATACTCAGGTGGGCTGTGGGGTTTAAACCATCTCATGTCAGTGCTAAAGGGCCCAGAGTGTGCCAAGAAAATATCCCCCACACCATTACACCAGCAGCAGCCTGAGCCATTGATACAAGGTAGGATGGAGCCATGCTTTCAACAACTCATCTGCTGCTATGTGGCTAATTAGACATTTACATTAAAAAGCAGTTAAACAGGTAGAGCTGATGAGTGTATACAGTACACTGTACATCTCAAATTCACATGGGAAAACATATGGTTTTGTGTCTATCAGCATCACAACAGTTATTTTTGTAACTGGCATGAAAATGTTGATGTTCCCTGAATGTGTCAAAAACCCTGAAATTTACCTGAATCATTTTGAATATTTATTTTTGTACCATTCAAATGGTGTAAACCATTTCAAGATGCATTTTTCTGTCTGTGTTGTTTTCCATCTATAACAAACCGGCCAGCTTTTGGTGTTTGTTAGCTCAGATCGGATTAAATGATGAAAGATGCAGAGCTTAGTGAGAGTTTCCTCCATCCCTGACTGTATCTCTTTGGTGTCTTTGCTCCTCAGCCCTGACCTGCTGTCTGTTTACCTGTTGCCTTGTTGTCAACACTGATTAGGTGTAATTATCATTATTAAATCCGTTCATCCGTTTAGCTTCAGCCTGTTAGCTTGTCAGTGGCAGCAGGTTTAGGCACAACGTCTTCATCTGTTTTTAGTTTTGGAGTGTAAAAGCGTCGACTCAGCCGTTTGGTGAGCAGGTGCTGGCTGTCGACAGATGGAGGCAGGACATGGGATGGCGTTCGTTCGATGCCAGCTGGAACTCGATGTCCTGTCTGATGGGCGGCTGTTTGTATACCAAACACTTGTAATTGGTGTTTTCTGAAGCACTGGCTGCTGCTTACCTGTACGACAGGTTGGATCAGGTCGTTACTGGTGAGCTGTTTTTACAGGAGACCAAAATGTTCAACTTCATGATTTTTAGTACCAAAACAGACAACGGCACACCCACCCAATCCTTAGAACAAACTAATGAAGCAGTTCTTATGAGTGTTATCTTTAATTCTCAGATCACAAGGTTCATCTGTGATCACATTAAACCTTTGATGAATATTGATGAATATTTGTGCCTTTACTCAAGGAAATAATAAAACAAACTCTTCCTCTTTTCTTTGTTTATTATCATTTTATTAATTATTGTGTATTTCTATTTTATTCATACAGTCAGGAATAAGGAGTTATTAAAGACAAGATGTTTCAGGAAGCAGTTGCTGGAGTATCTGTGGTGTGGATGTAATTATCCCTGAGTTTTACAAATACCTTTACACACAAAACATAAGGGAAAACCTCAAAGCAACATGATGTCCAGCTGTAATTTTCTTCATTGTTCTCATTAAGAGCTTTTTGTTCCTGAAAATGAAAAGGAGACGATAACCAAGTAAAAGATGCACAAGGATAAAACTGTGTAGACCTGTGTAAAAGTACTATGATCAACAAATAAAAACAGAATGAAAAAATATCCTGCAGACGAGATCCAATAGAACCTCATTATTCGACATGATTAGAGAAGTTAATGAACCATTATTCCAAAACACAATTTGATTTACTGGCAAGGATTTAAGAAATGTTGTGGGGGTTGATGTCTTTAAGGGATTTTCTTCATCATCACGATTGTTCAAGATTTGGACTGAATTTTGGAGGCAAGACAATTTCTGATGAGACTTGCTTTTCTGTGGCAAAAGACTTTTGTATGGTAGCACATTCAAGTTAGAGTCACCTCTTAAAGCAGCACTACTGAACTTTCCTCTCTTGGTGCTGCCTAACGATGACTATTTCACCATCTATTTTTGAATCCAAATTTATTTATAATGTATGTTTAAAAACAAAAATGGCTGACCAAAGTGTTGTACAAGCTGTACATTCTGAGTCAACATGTCCAGCAATCTCACCTGGACCAACAACACCTCAATCCAAGTCAACAAGGCTCAGCTAAGACTCTTCTTCCTTAGGAAGCTGTGAAAGGCCCATCTCCCACATACTCTCATGGTGAATTTCTACAGGTGCACCATAGAGAGCATCGAGTCCAACGGACACACCTGCAGATCAAGAAAACAAAGTTCCTGGATCTGGAATGGGTTTACATCAGACCCACCCACCCTAGTTTTTCAGTGTTCCAGAAACTGCCAACAGGGAGGCACTAGAGAGCGATCAGGTCCAGCACCTCTCGACTGAGGAACAGCTTTATCCCCAGAGCTGTTTCCTCAAATAACCGACACAAGACTGTGTTCACATTCATTAGCCTTGCCAACGTCGGTCCTCAAGGTTTTCCAGATTTCCGTGCTCCAACACACCTGAATTAAACTAACAAGTCATTGTGGAGATCCTTATAGGCGGTTGGATCCATTTAATTTGAGTCAGGTGTGCTGGAGCAGGGAAATTTGGAAAACCTGCCGGATTGGTGCCCTCGAGGACCGACGTTGGCTACCCCTAATTTACAGAATCACTTTTTGCACTTTATAACTTACCCATATTTGCACTTTGTCTGTATATATCACTGTACTCAGGCATATGCTGACCATTTGCTGTCCATGAACAGTACTCTCTTTCTCCTTTAAGGGTTTACATTAGTACAGTAGTATTGTATATTCATAGCAATGTTTACTTTGTCTGTTTGTTTTGTTAATAGCAAAACGAGGAAGCAATTAGAAATTTAATTTTACACGTCTGAGCACTTATATGTACATAAGCACAATAAAAAATTATTTTATTATTTTCTATGAAGAATATAAGACAGACATAAAACACTGGCATGAATCATAATGAATCACAACAAGGGCTGGGCAATATATCGAGATTTTCAAATATATATCGAGACTTTATCAGAAGCAATATAGAAAGAGGGAATATTGTTTATATCGAGATAGCTTGTTTTGAGTTAAAAGCATCTTTTCTTTTGCATTTTGTATAGCTGTATATTTGTTATGGTCAAAAAGTATTTTTAATTTAATTTGTTTTAGGAGCATGCAATTTAATATAAAGGTACTTTAATTTCAGTCAGCTGTTTTAATGCACATGTGCTGCTGATCTTTAATAAAAGTATATTCAGTACTGAAAGCTTTAAATTAGAACAGATTACTTGACAAAAAATAAATAAATAAATATATCGTATATCGTGATTTAGGTAAAAAATATTAAGATATAAGATTTAGTTCATATCGCCCAGCCCTAATCACAACCAACTCTTGGTATGTTGAACACCAAGGACAAAAGATGGGATTTTAAATAAGATTTAAAAGAAGACAGTGATGCAGTCTGCTTAACATGTAGAGGTAACTCATTCCATAGTTTTTGTGTCACAACAGCTGACCTCAGAGACTGTGAGGGAAAGTAAGGGTGGGGCAAACCTGTTAAAGATATTTTTAAAAAACTTTAATTAAAGGAGTTTAAAATCAGTTCTGTAGCAGACAGGCAGCCAGAACAGGTGTGATACAGTATCTTCTGTCTGTTTGGGTTAAGAGACAAGAAGCTGCATATTCGAGGAGCTGAAGGCGAGAGAGGGAAGCCTGGCTGACCCCAAAATACACAATAATCTAGCCGAGCAGTAATATAGGCATCCATGATCTTTTATATTATCCTTTATATTTTGGCAACTTGCTGAAGTTGGAAAAAGCTGGATTTTCCTATGGAGCATATCTGAGTGTCAAATTTAAGGTCACTGCTTATTTTGACCCTTAAATTTGTGCCAGTGTATTTTAAATAGGGGGTCAAGGTGCCAAGGTCCACATGGTGGGTGTCAAAAGAGCCACTTGGGCAGAATAATCTGACCTCAGATTTTTTACCATTAGAATCAGAATCAGGTTTATTGCCAAGCAGGTTCACACATAAAAGGAATTTGTTTTGGTGCGTGGATACCAACTAGAGCAGATATATACTAAAAAAATACTTACTTTGTGTTCATCGTTTGATGTGTGCTGCTGCTTGCTGTTACTGTACTGCTGCAACAAAGCAGTTTCCCCACTGAGGGACTAATAGATTCTTAAAATTCAAGCTCTGTAGGCCAAATATGGTCAATCATAATTTTTACAATGTCTTACAAATACGTTGCAAATTTTCTTACATTTTTAATGAGACCTGCTTCTTTAGATTCAACTCACTTAAAAACTAATCTTAAATGTGACTATCTGACTATTTTAATCTGCTTCTGTCAAAAAAAGAGAGAGAATTTTGTCTTGAGCCGAAGTCAGTTCAGAAAGGGATTAGTTATTTGTTCTTTTAAAGACAGAACCAGAGTGTATTCACAAAGTCATCATGAAACTAATAAATTATATGTTTATTTGTCACGTCCTCTGACAGTAAATTGCTTCGCAGTCAACTAGCGACACAGAAATTAGGCAGTAATCTAAATAACAGTGAGTGCAGTCTGGACTGCTTCATTAACGTCAGACTAAAATGCTATTTTCTTAGTTATTAAGTGTAATTATCTCAATTATTGTTCAGCAGACTCACAGCAGCCCTCTCGTCTAGTTCCTCAGGATTCATTACCTTTAATTAGAGCTCCTTCAGTGATTCATAAAAAAGCCATCATCAGGCCAAGCTGCGCCGCTGCAGGCAGCCTATCGTTTTGCACCAAGCTCTTTTCAGCCAATCGCAGCAGCCCGTCCAGGAGGCGGCGTAAGAAACGCTAAGGAGAGGCAAGGTCGCCTGCGGGCGCTGATTCAGGATCAGCTCTTCCTCCTGCTGGTCTCCATCCTCTGCAGAGGCCCGAAGCTGCTCTGTGCGCAGCGCCTGTTCCGGCCCGACCAGCTCTTCCAGTCTATACACACAACTCAACCTGAAAACCCATCATTAGCCCATCAATGCTGCCATATATCACGCCTAAAGGCTCTGTTGTCATAGCAACAAGAGCTACAAATTTTCAGGACCTTTGGGCTGACGGGTCTTTGGCACATTGGGGGACTTTTTAGAGAAAGTTGGAAAGAGTTTACATCATAAGAGGGTCTGATGGTGGTTTATGCTCTGCAAAACGCGTTGCTGTTTACAGCTTTGTTGCAAAGGTGTGCTCATCAGGGAGGAACATTATCCCATCCATCATGTGGCTGCTCATAAATACAGCAGTTTACTTGGCAGTTAGTGAGGTGCAGCAGTCAATAAACATCATCTGATAATCAATGGATGTGAATCACTGACTTTTATAGATGTTCCATTCCTTTTTACATAGTTTTCTGGCAGCTGCTGCTGCACGCTAGTACACAGTTTTTACTTTTTTTTCTCACTGTGATTCACCTATTTTCATCTGCAGAATGATGGTTATGAGGCATATTACATTTATTTACTTAGTAGTCATCATCAGGCAAAGCCAGATAAATTGATTTATACGGCACTTTTAATGAATAAGGCAATCCAATAAACTACATTTTCATAAGAAATATTCAGACAAGAGAATACGAACTGACTGAAGCCTGGTACACACATAAAGATTATCGGGCTGTTTTTGTCTCGATTTTGTCTCTTCCTGACCAAGGACGGCAAATGTCCGATTATCCTGACTCTTATAAGATTTTTATGTACAATTATCATTTGGTCTGAGGTGTGTTACGAGTAGATTTGTCCCGATAATCCGCTCAGAAACGGATAGTAGCTAACACCCGGAAATATTGAACATGTTCAATCTTTACAACCCGATCTCTTCATATGTGTGGGAAAAGCCGACGATTCATGAATTGTGACTGCATGGATGGTGACGTGGCATGGAATGTAGCCAATCAGAGAGCGAGCTGGCTGGTGAACAAGGAAAGACACAAAGTCGGTGTTCACGCCATCTCGAGTTTCCTGTTTTTTTCAGTTCTGGCTTTTTCTGTTAACAACAGTCCCAAGACCACCATCATTCCCTCGTCTTGTATATCCTCTTCCATGCTGGGTGTTGTGTTTTCCGGTTGTTACTATGTTTCTTCTTCATTTTTTGTCAGTTGTTGCCATGGTTCTTCTTCTACATTTCTGTTAAATCAAGTTTGGTCACGAAGCTCAGAGGACTAAATTACAGATCAGTTGCAGGACATCATTGTTGTGTGTGTTGTTCTTTAATTAGATTATCAGAGCACACCACACACATCATGATCAAAACTGTTAAATGCCTGTTTTTTTTTATCTTCATGTGTGAGGTCTTGACCAGATAAAAAATCTCATAAGATTAAAAAAAATCTTTAGGGAGGAGCAATAAATACCTAAACACTGAAAAACCTCTACAGGTTAACTAAATTTGACTTTCTCTAAACTTTTAAATGCACATGTACTGAATTTTTCAGTAAATACCCAAACACTAAGAAATTCAGTACATATTTGGAGGTGTGAATGTTCAAATGAGTGCTTATACAAAGTAAAGAAGCAAACCCTGGTTTGTCTACAAGCATAAGACTCGGTTTGATTCAAGTAAACTAAATAAAGAAGCAGACTGAAACACAATGGGTTTGGTGGGTACAACACAGGGTGGGTCAACAAAACCAAAATATACTCACATGTAGAACGATAGCCAGTAGAGGTCGGTCAGACATTGTCGAATGCAGTAAAAGTTCTGATAGAAATATGGTCAACCACTGACCACATGTCACTGAATTGTATATGTGGACAAATGTAGATATTTTATGGTTTCTGGGGAGACCAGGCTGATGAAATTCTGGTTGGTTGGTGATTCACAAGCTGATAAATCTAGTGATTACATATACTCCTTCCTGAAGCTTGGATTAATCATCCCGAGTCCTCATTCGTAGAGTCCTCAATCGTACCAAGTCCTCAACTGTACCGAGTCCTCAATCGTTCCGAGTCCTTCCTAAATCTTGGATTATTCATGTGTTTGTTGTCCATTTAAGATCAAATAAAGATCCAAAAATTAAACTACATTTCAATGTAACCAGGTGTGTTTTAAGGTGAGGTAACTGTAGAGGATCATGGAAATCCCCTCGTCAGTTTTCCCTTCACAAACTTTCCCTCCATCACAGCTTCGGTTTGTCTCACACACATTATCTTGTAAAAGCTGAACCTCGGGTAAATTATGTACCCATAAACTCTGAGTATGAGGTGATTCTGTAGATGCAAGGAGCAAACCCAATGATGGGCTGCAGCTTTAAAGCTGCATAACAACAGGATCTGATGTTAATTGGTTTTAATTTGCAGCAATTAGCTTGATTGGGCTGATGAGGGGTTTTGATAAGTTAATTTGTCTTGTTTGGGTAAATACTTTGATTAACATTACAGAGCTGCCGAGCCCCTCTGATTCAGCGCACACAGAGAGGCTGGATGACTGACATTAACTGCAGCTTTTGACTGATTGGAGGGCAACCAGCTTGACAAGTATGGAACAAACTTTAGTGAACTACAGGATGTTATAGAAACAGTTGACTTCTGCGGGATATGATCGAACGAGGAATGCTTATCTGATGTGTTTTAATACTTTCTACTGATAATGTTGAGAAGATTGAAAAGGTTTTACATTAAACTCTGCAAAATAAAAAAATAACGGATTTAGTCCTTATCCTACAACTTATCCAGCATCCACTCCTCCTACTTATGCAACATCTATCCTTCTTACAAAAGGAAATAAAACAAATTTAAGATATCAGTGTCATGGACTGCCCTTGCCAGTGCAGCTTCCGCCCTTTTCCTTATTTGGAGGAAGGGCGGCTTCGCCAATCTGGACCGCACAGCTGAGGTGCATCAGGCTGGTTAGAAGATGGTACAAAGGCTCCAGGATCTTCTCTAGTCGTCGCTGGATCGTACTACTAAACGTGCCCCGGCCCTGGATAAATCTGTGGATTCGTGGATCTTGTCTGCCTGCTCACCGCTTCCTACCAGCCTGCTCCTTGTCTCTCTTCTCACAGGATTACACCTAGCACCAGCATCACTTTGTAAATAAAGACTCACAGAACACCTACCTTGCCTTCTCCTCCTTGGGTCCAGCTCCAGACCTTGACAGAACGATCCAGCCAGACATGGACCCAGTTGGAGCGACTTCCGCGGACGCTGGGAAACCCGAATCTGCCGGTGACTTGTTCCTCGCTGTATCCTCTCAAGGTAACCTGCTCGGTCAACACTCTCGGGCCCTCCGGTCTCTCAATGACAGTCACCAGGCATTGCAACTTCAGCTCAACGACATCGCATCCGGAATGTCTGCAGTACTAACCCAGTTATCCCAGTTTTCCGCTCCCACAGTTCCACCGCCTGTTCTCATGTGTCCATCAACTACATCCACTCGGGAGGTCCACATCCCGGTTCCCAAACCCTTCACTGGAGAGTTAGGCAAGTGCAGAGGATTCCTCCTTCAATGCTCCCTGGTCTTCGACCAGAAACCCTCCACCTACGCCACCGACAGTTCGAAAGTCTCCTTTATTATTGGTTTGCTGACATCCAGAGCACTGGCCTGGGCAGAAGCTTTTCTTGGAACTACTCCACTTCACACACTGACTTATAACAGTTTTGTCCAGGAATTAAAAAAAGTGTTTGATGATTCGGTACGTGGCCGGGAGGCGGCTAAGCGGCTCATGACAATAAAGCAGGGCGCTCTAAGTGTAGCGGAGTTCTCTGTCGAGTTCCGGATTCTGGCTGCGGATTCAGGGTGGAATTCTGCTGCCTTAACCGATCACTTTCTGCATTGTTTAACAGACACGATAAAAGACGATCTGGCGACCCGCGATCTCCCGGAGGATCTGGACGAATTAATCGACGTGGCTATTCGACTGGACAACCGCCGTCGGGAAAGGCGCCGGGAACGAGGTGGGCTCCACCCTGTCCTGGATTCAGGGTGCCCACGCACCATGCTCCTCCAGATTCTTCAGCTCCTATCTCCGCGGCTGAGGAGCCGATGCAGGTGGGGCGAGCTTATTTGGCTCCGGCAGAACAACAAAGACGGCTGCGGGAGGGAGAGTGCCTGTACTATGGTGAAACTGGTCACTTCCGCATATCATGCCCTGTGCGCCCAAAAGAACGGGCCCGTCAGTAAGGGTTGGTGTCCT
>JBAFTA010000008.1:4924413-4940879 GCA_036919975.1 Melanotaenia parkinsoni | reverse complement strand
TGTTGGTGAGTGTGTGTGAATTGTAGCCTCAGTTTCCTGTTCTTAGCTGACAGGAGGCACCCGGTGTGTCTTCTGTTGCTGTAGCCCATCTGCTTCAAGGTTGGACGTGTTGTGTGTTCAGAGATGTTGTTCTGCATGTCTTGGTTGGAACCAGTGCTTATTGGACTTATTAGACCATTCTCTGGAAACGCTAGATCAGTAGTGTCTGAAATACTCAGACCAACAACCATGCCACATTCAAAGTCACTTAAATCTCCTTTAGTCCTCATTCTGATTAACAGATTAAACTTCAGCAAGTCGTCTTCACCATGTCGACATGACTACATGTGTTGAACTGCTGCCATGTGATTGGCTGATCAGAAATTTATGTTTACAAGCAGTAGAATCGGTGGAGCTGATCAAGTGAATCAACCCGGAAACAGAAAATAAAAAGGTTATGAAAAGGAAAAAGCTTAAGTGCAACCACAGCATAAAGCCAGCAAGGATCCTGACTTAATCTGTCCTTCATTAACAGACTAACTGAACAGTAAACATAGTTAAAAACCTGTCCACTTCCACTTAAACAGATTTTCAACAATTCAACTTTTTATTTTCTTTCTTTTTATTCATATTTTTTTCCAAAACTGAACAGAGAAAGCACAAAGCTTCTGTCCTTTTCACCTTTTCCAGAGACAAGTCGTACAGTTAGTGCATTTGATCCTAAAATGATGAAAAAATAGATTTGACTAAGAATTAGAAGAAGTGCTACATAAGAGGATGATGAGGTAAATCTGTCCAGGAGGAAGAAACAAACTGATGAACTGATGCAGTGAGAGAAACAAACAAACAGTCACACGTCATTATTATAATTAATATTATCCTCATCATTATGTACACATCAGATGCATAGAATACTTTTTCAAATCCACTCTTTATACATAAATACCTACATTTCCCCCAAAAAGACAAAAAAAATCCTGTGTGACAAACTGACCTGGGATCAGCTGGTCTCTGAGTTAAAAAAAAAAAAAAAAAAACAAGCTCTTGCAGGAGGGTTTTTCCTTTAATCCTGTTAATGTTCAAACCTTGTGAGTCAGAGCCTGAACTCCACCAAAAACACTCAACTGTCAGTGTTCGTCCACATCCACTGGAAAAAGTAGTTCCAGGAAATCCCTCCAGGTTGTTTTGCGTCCTAAGCTGTTTCAGGATGTTCCTGCTGTTTCTAAATGAAACTACGAGTACGTCAAGATTCAGACGTTCAGCAGAAACATGAAATGTTGTCAGTCCGAGAAGCTCAACACGTTTCAGATGTGATCGTTCAGCTTCATCCTCTCACAGAAAAACAGCTCTGTGCAAGTCATGAGCCATCCCCTCATTTCTTCCCTTGCTGTAAGGGAAGCATGGTTCTTTTATGTTTTGTGTCGACACAACACTGGTTCATCTCTTGAGTTAGGAGCCTTATTTCTGCCTGAATGATCCATTGGTCAGAGTTAGGTGCCTCTGAAAATGTTCAGGTGCAAGAACTGGACTGAAAATGAGGTAAAAACCAGAAAAACTTTTAAAGAGCTTCTGAAAAATGGAGAACTATTGATCAAGACCAGAAGATTACAACTAAGAGGAAGAAATGAGGACTGGATCGGGACTCTGGATTTTTGACAAATTAACTTAAACTAAGTGGCAGACTTGCATTCATCTAAATTTCTGACAAAATTGTGTCAACTAGAATTATAAAAGATCTCTTCACAGAAAACGTTTATCAGACTCGTCTCCATCAGACGGTTAGCAGTGAATAAACCAGTGTGAAGTGTAGTCAGCAGGGGGCGCTGTGCGCTGCGTTTGACAGGATCGTATTAAGTGAGCAGCAGTCGTTAAATGGAAACTAAAGGTGGAGAAAAAAAATGAACAAACACAACCAGAGGAACGTGGAGAGGTCTAGCGGAGTTATTCTAGATTATTCTGTCCTGTCAGCAAGTTTTAGACGTTTGTATTCTCTTCTCAGAAACAGCTGATTGATCACGTGATCATTAAAGCTGTTTGCTTCCTGCCCCATGAGCATCAGCTGTTGTTTCACATTCTCTGTGTTTTGCAACGTAACTTGCGGGTTTGAAGGGACATCCAACTAAAGAAAGCTTTAACTTAAATATTACTTGTTCTAAGAGATCTGTTTAGATCTGCAGGGTCAGATCAAAGTTAAATTATCTCACTTCGTCTTTATCTCAAGAATAACTAAAGGTTTAACTTGGTCCGTTTCCTTTCGGAAAAGTGAGTTAAATTGCTAATCTTTAGGCTGGTAGAATTTCATGTTGCTTTTTTTTACACCTGGTAGTTAGAAATTCCCGTTTTTTATGACTGCAACATTGACATCCCAGCATGTCGCTGATTTTTGCATTTTAACAACCTGGACCAGTTCAGTACGACTCATGATTAGATCCTTCTAAAGATGGATCAGATGGAAGAATCTGAGTGTAAAACAGTCAAGTCTTTCTTTGTTTGGTGTGTGCTAGTCTGAGCTCTCACTCCTTTCAAGGATTATTGAGTCAATTTTGTCAAAATTTCAGTCCTTCCAGGAATTGCTTCTCCACATAACTTGATACAAACATCATCAAATTGCTCCATTTGTGACACTTTCCAGATGTTCAGGGAGGGTTTTTGCTCCAGTGGTTCAGCATCCGCCTCATGTACAGAGTCCACAGCCCCTCCATGCAGCTGGAGCAAGTTCAAATCCCAACCAGTGGCTTGTTGTTGTACGTCACCGCTTCTCTCTCTGACCTGTTTTTACTGTCTAATAAAGGATGAAAATACCTTCCTACTGCTGACCATAAAAGTGAAGGTAAGTTGTTTTGTACCACGTGCAACATTGTGGTGGGCGACAAACAAAAGCCGTCAACTTACAAACATCTTTTACAGCAAAGCACCGTCAGATAAAGTCTGAAAAGTGCAAACATGAAGAAAATCACCACTATGAGTCTATACCATCTACATCTGCTGTAAATGCTGAATGCTTTCAGAACTGCTGTACAATAGCTGCAGCTTCAAGAACACTGCTGAAAAAACTCCCCAGTGTGCCTGTTTCAACAAGGATTGTTGATATTTAATAATATTTTGGTTTTGAAAAGATAAAAGAACAAAACCACCTCAACTTTTTTAAAAATCAGGCATTTTAGGTTGCAACAGTCACGACACAAACGAAGAAGACAGCGAAATCTGGAGGGACTGAAATTTACATTAGAGTCGTATTAATCTTTACCGCCATCTGAAAAGAGTAAGACTGCAGGATGTTTGCAGCTCTTAAGCCGGCTGCTGTGAACAGAGCTGTAAAGACGTGGTTGGAAGAGAGCTGTTGTTCTGTCTTTGGACCAAAGCATATCACAAATGTTGGACTCTGGAAACTGTGAAGCTATGGGAAAAAAGGTCAGAATGTGTTCTATGAAAACTTTAATGGAAACCCAACTGGTTTTTATGTGGAATGAAGCTTTTAGCACCGCCTCCTGACCACATCAGACAAAGAAGCTTGAGGGACATTTTCTACGAAGAGACATTTCAAAGATTTGTTTTTCATCCGTCTGAAACCTGCATGGAAACACATCTGAGTCTGAATCTGAAGTTTCCAGAATCCGTAAATCAAGAGCAGTTTTACTACCTGAGAAATGGATCAAAAATCTTGCCTTTTACCAGACTGATCAGGACTTGTTTCTTTTAGGATTCTGGAAGTAACTTCAGGAAGACCACCTGATGTTGGTTTTTCTGGAAAACTCCTCTGTAGTCTCACTCTGTCAGAATGTCACATTTGGAGGCTTTTTGATAAAGAAACTTAGATGTGCGATCACGTTTTGAAGAAGGCTCACCACCAGAAGCTTCATTTGTCTCTTTGCTGAAGGAGCCTGGTTTCCTGCTGGGTCGTTCGGTCCATCGTGTCCGTCAGAAACCTCCAGCCTGACAACTTATGTCCTCTCTGTTTTAAGATGCTGCCTTCGTTTCATACCAGAGTTGTCGGGTGTTCAGTCAGCAGTTGTTTGAAGCATCAAATCCTCTTAAAAAAAACTATCATCCTTTTTTTTTTTTTTTTGTCATTGTCTGTAAAGAGGAGGTTGTTTCTCATCCATCCATCAGTCCGGGGTTAGGAAAGCCGTCAGCGTCCGTGTGTGTGTTTGTGTTTTCAAATGTTTAAAACTGACTGAATATTGCAGCTCAAACGATTCCCGAAGTATTTAAAAGAACTTTAAATGTTTTCAATTTAAAAATTTGGGATTGATTTTTAGCAAAAACTGAAGCAGCATTTTTATCAGTTTTATAAAAAAAATAAAACATGGATTTTATCTCCAGATGCCTTTGCAGGTTGGATTTAATCATTAATCGGGAAGATTATTGGGATTTTTCGTCATATAAAGCTGTGAGGAAGTGACAGAGGTGTTGACCTGATTGCCTCGGCTGGTTTTCATAACATTTACTGTTGTTGTGAATTAAAGTGAAAGAAACCAGTTTAATGTCACACTTTGAGACTAAACTAGAATCTGTCACGGATTTTGTTTGTAATGTAAAGCAAATTAAAGAAATCGAAGCATAAATAACTGTCCTGGCAACAATTTTAATTTGAAATTCAGACCTTAATTCCTAGCTTCATTAACCATTATTTTAAATCTAAGTGTCTTTATTATACAGTAATTTAACCCTCTGAACCTCAATATCCTCTGAGGACTATAAAAAAAATTTAATTAGACAAGTCTGACTTATTTTACAATATCAGAAACACTAAACACGGAAAAATCTATCAGATTTTCAGTTTTCCAACAGTCCTTGAATAAATCATTTGGGATTTATGAGAATAGCCAAATCTAAATTTAAAGTTTGGGGTTATTTTACATTTAGCCTACTGCTCTGTCTTCTTTGTTTTCAACAACTTGATGTAGAAATGAAATCTGCTACTCTACTTGTTTTCATCAGGTTGGTATAAAAAATTAATAAAGTTCAGTAGAAACGTAGAGATTCAGTGAGTTTAACATGAATATTGTAGATTTCAAGTTTAACCTGCTGGTTGATGTAACCCAACTTTAAATGTTTGTTTCAGCTTTTAGATCAGTGGTTCCCAACCTGGGGTCCAGGACCACCCAAGGGGGTCCCCCAAAGAAGACCGAGGGTCCCAGAGGCTTTGAACTTTCATTGTAATTAATGTCCACACATTGTCCATATTTTAAGAAATAAACGTAAGGCTACTGTAAATGTTGCTAATTTAACTTTGGTGTTACGGAAGGATATGGGCTCAGCCAGAATAAACTATTTATGGCGAGAATCTCACTTTTAAAAGGATAAAACCAAGTATGGTTTCAGCATGAGGTGGGGCAGGGGGTCTATGGCTTTTCAGTGTTTGCATGAAGGGAACCACTGGTTTAGATGAAGATAAAGAAGGTTTTGGAGCAGGTGAAGTTGAGCTCCGTCCTGCTGCTGAGAGGCGTTCATGTTCCCTCTGGCATAACGTCTGGCCCGGTTCTGGCCCTGGTTTGTTCTAAAGTGCCATATCAGGTGTGTTGAGTGATTCAGTCTCTGATCAGCGGGTTCAGGAACTGATAATCTACAGGAACCCGAGTCAAACCTTTGACTCTCGACTGTCCTGACTTCATGTGGTGTGTTTGCTTGTGTGTGTGTGTGTGTGTGACAGCTGTGCATGGCTTCAGTCTAGTCGTCACTAATGACGTCCACGTCCTCGCCGCCGACCTGTTGTGTCGCCGCCCTCCAGCGGCTGACATGTTGGCTGCCCTTCCTCTTCTGCTGAGCTTCTGGAGACTCTTCCTCCAACTTCTGCCGCTTGTGCTTCGTCCTGCGGTTCTGAAACCACACCTTCACCTGCACACACGGACATTCAGGCAGGTCAGAAAACCTGGAAGCTTCCTGCACAAGAAAAACCTTTTTCACCACAAAATTATTGCCAATAAGAAGTTTTCTAAAATCTTACATCTGGAATTAAACTGATCGTACAGCAGTCACTGCAAGCTTGATATTTTTCCTTCTGACCTCACCAAACTAGGAACTAGCTTGAATAAATGTAGCACCACCATTGAATTACATGCTCTGCGTGGGGTACATCTATAAGAAGTACACACTTAGAAATGAATGCTGTTATTTTTAGAGTAATTAAATAAATATCAATAATACTTGTTTTTATTGTTAGAATGTAAAGCTGTTTCATATGTATGAGTTAAGGCTTACTTAAAGAGAAATTTTTACTCTACGCTAAAGATTTGGTGTTTTGGGAGTCCTTGCAGATGTGCATCTTGATGCAGCAAACAAAGCAGTACCACTGGAAACCAAGGGGGGGCGGTGATGAGTAGCATACATTACGTGTGACCAGCAAAAGATACAAAGAAGAAGAAACACTTATTTTTCAGCACAGGAAACATTTATGAGAAAATTGCGTAGCACGTCGTGCTGAGATATGATGTGTTTTCAGCTAGCAGCTCTCTGGGAATCACCTTGTTGCTGCTAAGATGATTTTGTGACAGACTAAAGATCCAGTTTCTTTGTTAAGTTGTCTGTTATGTGTTGACACAACTCTTGGTCATCTCTTGAGATGGAAGCCTTTTTTTCTGCATGAATAATTCATCAGTCAGAGTTAATTAGCTAATAAAAGAAAACACATTCCTCTGCAAATCGTTTGGTGCAAAGACTGAATATCATAGATGAATCAGGAAGTCTGTAAGCTGGAGTTGGGAAACTGAATCTGGAATTTACAAACAGGCCTTTTTAACTTCAGTGATAAAAGAAAATCCACTTTTATTTACACTTTTTTTTTCTTTCAGAGAAGAAACAACCTTCCGTTTGGGAAGTTTTCCTCCTACGGAAAGAGGAAAGCTGTTTGTGATTATAATCATAGATCAACTGATTTCAATCTGAACAATGAAGTGAACATATCTGAAGAACAGAAGCTTATCTAACTTAAAACAAACAGTACAACAAGGAGCTGGTTGGAGAGCAGCTTCACCACAACCTGTCAGCGATAGGAATAAATGTGTTGGTGATTTAATACCCGCGCGCTGGTAAAACATGACTGTGACACTCTGAGCTGTTTCAACTCGCCGTGTTGGCTTCGAGCAAGCTCACGTTGCTCAATCTGTCAGAGACTCTAAATCTAAATGACGAGATCCAGATAAACACGATAAGGCCTGGAGTCACTTCCACTACAGGCCCGAGGTGACGGAGCAGGAGGGAAGATGAGTCGATGACATCAGCTCAAACCTTCTCTAATACTACCGACCACGTTAAGCTCTTTTAATGTTCAGTTAAGTGAAAAGAAAGATTAATGGCCCCAAAAGTGTAGAGTGGAGTTTTTAGATGGGAAACTATTACCAGACTCTAAAACTAAAACATTAGTGATGGTTTACGTACCTGTAATTAAGCAGAAAACTAAAAAATGACAAGTCAAAGCTAATCACTGAGTTTAATCCATCTAATCCATCTCCTGTCCACTAAACCTTTATATTTTCACTGAATTTTTATTAGAACAAATTATTTTTTTAGGATATTTAAAATTATTTTATAGTAAATCTCTCTATAATATATATCTCTATATTGTTTTTATTTAGTAGTGTTTAAATATTATAATATTATTTAATATATGCCATGACTCATTTATGTTTCTTACGTGCACTAGTACATGTAAAATGACAATAAAATCAAAACAATTTGTCATTTGTGGTTAAATTATAATTTATGCAGCTTAGAATATAAATCAGATTATCATGTTTTACCGGCACGTTGTTTGGTGTTATTTTAGATCAATAATCATGTAATGTAGTTATTATGTTGATGAGTTGCAGAGTTTCTGTGCAGTGACTTTTTTTTTTATCAATTGCAGCATCAGTAAAAACCCACGAGTTCAAAATTCAAACCGCTTCTATCAAAGCTAAATATGAAAACATCAGTGGAAAATGATTTATATCTGCAACGACTGGTGGGTTTTGTAAAAACCGGGACCAACTCGTGTCAGTGCGAGCGGATGCTCCTTGCGTACCAAACATATGCTGGGAACGCGCGGCAGCCATGATTCACATGCAGAAGCGTTGCTAACACCAAGTACATCCCAGCCCTAAAACTGTTGGAGGTCACGCCTACAGGTGGACAAATTCCAACATATTCCACGTTTTACACCTTATTCCACAGATTTCAAAACACGGGGTCCTACATGAGAATGATCACAGTAAGTTTTACCATCGTTCTCAACTAAGAGGAGAGGATCCCTGCATCCACCAAACCAGCTGCTGTGAACAGAGCTGTATAAACATGGCTAAAAAAGGAGCTGTTATTCTGGATGTCTGTGTGTTTAGAGCAAAATGTTTGGTCTCAACATGAAGATCTCAACATTAAACAGTGTTTACGTGTCTTTTTGATGATTTCATGAAGGTGGAGTAGAAATGTCTGAGCTGGAGTTCAGCCGCTTCTGCTGGGAAATAACTCTGGACTTTGGACTTGAGTTTTCTGACTCTACAGAAGTTTTAAAAGGACAAAAAATTGTAACACACTTGTTAAAAGGGAAAAACATAAAAAGCTGAGGCAAATAAATGGATAGATTTAAAACCAGGTGAGCTAAAATAAAAAATGAGGCATCTTTCCTGTTCCTGCAGGAGGAGGTGGAGATCTGCGTTGGAGCGCAGCCCGGAGATGTCCTGCAGGAACGTGGATCTCTGTATCATTACAGCCTGTAAAGCTGCTCTGGTTGCACAAAACTCTGATTTATGATGATTAATCTGCTGACTGATGGAGCCTCGGTTCTGTCTTCCTGTCTGCTGTTGCGAAAGAGCTCCTGAGGTATGATTCACATCGTTTCACTGGCGTCAGGACTCGTATCACCGCGGCGACCTGATGACAAACACCCACCGTTGCTCCTGAGAGGAGGAGGCAGTGGTATTGACTAAGTATCAACTCACTCCTCCAAGCAGCCACTGAAACTGATGTCAGATCAGTTTTATCCCAGTGAAAACTAAGACGAGCAAGGCCGCGACACGAGGTCCAGGTTCAAATCCCACCTGCTTTGTTTCATTTTGACACAATGAAATATGAAGTCTTAAATCAAGTAACTTTTCCACTGAGAGAGCTTTATATGCTGGCTGTATCATTCATTCGTTCATTCATTCGTTCATTCGTTCATTCATTCATTCATTCGTTCATTCATTCATTCATTCATTCGTTCATTCATTCATTCATTCATTCATTCATTCATTCGTTCGTTCGTTCATTCATTCATTCATTCATTCGTTCGTTCGTTCATTCATTCATTCGTTCGTTCGTTCGTTCGTTCGTTCGTTCGTTCGTTCGTTCGTTCGTTCGTTCGTTCGTTCATTCATTCATTCATTCATTCATTCATTCATTCATTCGTTCATTCATTCATTCATTTCAAATTTGTTCTATTTTACGTGAACTTCAAATTAGCTTTGCAAACTGCTCTCTGAATTTCCCCTCCTGCCCTCTTCTTCTTCCTCAGTTTCCCATCCTGCCCTCTTCTTCTTCCTCAGTTTCCCATCCTGCCTACCTGTGTCTCGGTTAGGCACAGCCCGCTGGCCAGCTGCTTCCTCTCGGCTCCGACTACGTAGTGGTTTTTCTCGAAGGCTCGTTCCAGACGCAGCAGCTGAGACGGCGAGAACGCTGTTCGGATCCGTTTGGGTTTCCTGGAAAATGGACCATGAAGAAGCAGGTTCTCCGGACTGGTGTCCTCTCCTGAAGACAAAAAAACACAAACTGTTTACTGTTCAGACACTGAGGAAAGTCACATTTCTGATGGATTTTGTTTCTTTTCTGTAGGATGAAGTTTAGAGAAGCTGAGTCATCTGAATTATAACTGACGCTGCAGTTTTAAAATTAAATAAAAAGCCAAACTTTAAAAATTCAGAATTCAGAATTTAGTTGAAGACTTGTCATGTTGTTCTCTTCATCCCTGAGTTTAGAACAGCTCCATCTACAGCCTGACAGTCAGACTGGATGCAGCCTGACAGACAGAACTCGGGGCAAGCAGCTGCAGAGTACTGGGGTCCAGGTCTGGTTGTGACTCAGTGAAATGAAAGAGAAGTTTATGATTTCTCCTTCTACAGACTGGTGAGTGTATCCTGAGATCATAAATCTGCACTGTTCCCAACATGCCATGTTTTAACAGCAGTGTGTGTGTGTTTGTTCTGCTAATCTGAACAAATAACTCGTCTGTTTGACATTTGCATCTGAATCTTCAGTCAAACTCTGTTCACCGCTGCAGCAGGACAACAGTAATGATTCACACAGGCACCATCTTCCAGTCCTCATCCATAAATACTCAGCTTTTCAGCTGCTGTTTACTTCACACGCTGTGAGGTTTCTTTAATTATTACAAAAACAATTTTTTATTATTATTATTAAGCAGAAAAAGAAAAGCAAACATGTTTTTTTGTCTTTAGTCAGATTATATTTTGAACTCAGAGGACTGAATTCATGTTTAAGGAAGAACCAAAGTCGTTCAGCTTTAATTTATCAGCTTATCGAAGCTTAAATGTCAGATTCCTTTAAAATATCAGGGGTGGGTCTAGAAAATTTGTGATGAGGGGGCCAGGCAGGTGTACTAACCAGGAAAAGGGTTTGTAAATCAGACCGTTGATAAGGGTCTGGATTTTAGGAAGTAATTAGCTAAATATCACAGATAAAGTGG
This sequence comes from Melanotaenia parkinsoni, assembly GCA_036919975.1. NCBI lineage: Eukaryota > Metazoa > Chordata > Actinopteri > Atheriniformes > Melanotaeniidae > Melanotaenia > Melanotaenia parkinsoni. The sequence goes on along the minus strand of JBAFTA010000008.1, from coordinate 4,930,243 downwards.
TTATTAATGTAAAAACTATTAGTTTAATCACTGCTGCATTAACACTTATAAGTTATTGATAACAAGAAAAGCTTGAGTCCAACTTGTATTATCAGAGTTTCTTCATCATTATCGGCTGTTTAGCTTCAGATGATTTAATGACTTTTACGTCCTCTTTATACAACGTAAACAGTCTGGACACATGAGGGCGTATTGACGCTGTATGAAGGCCGCATCATCATCACGGTAGTGTTGATGTGGGACAACATACAGAAGTAAATTACAAGGCAGAAGTTTACCCATGTAAAAGTCAGTTTACACTGAACATTTGTTAGAATTTGATTGTCTATATTTAGGGGGCAACTGTTTGGAGGGGCAGTCAGATTTTAAAGGGTGGCCATGCTCCCCTCAAGCCACCATGTTCTAAATATCTGCTGCAAACACAAGACAAATAATCAGTTATTAACACAAAAATGTAAGAAACCTAAAGTTTAAGTTCCTAAATAGACAGTTTGACAGTTTTAAACAAAAATAATATTTACTCTGGTTAATCCAACAGAGCAGAAATGGACAAACGTGTCAAATTAAATCACACTGGTGTAAAAGCAGCTAAAACTCTGGAGTTAACCGACTATATTTCCATAAAGGACGTTCCTCTGATTCATTTGAGCTGAAAGTTTTATTTTCATCTGGTTTGTCTGATTTTACTGAGGTGTTAAAGTGAGCTGTCGAACGCAGGCTGGAAAACACGAAGCTGATTTGTTTATGAGACGAAGCGGTTAAAGAGACGCGAGCGAGCGCGTCGCTGAAACCGACTCTATTTGTGATGTCCGTCCAAACCGACTCGCAGCTTCTGCTTTATTTTTCTGACCGTTTATTAAAATTGCACGTAAATCTTTCTATACATTTTACATAAAAACAAATCTGTGCTTGGCTGCTTTTTAACCAGCTGAAAGAAGCCGCTGACGCGCGACACGCAAAAGAGCGGGCTCTCCGGCGGCTTCGAGGAGGCGAGAAGGACAATGATGGTGACGTGTTCTCGCGCCTTTTATCCTGTGTTAGCATCTCTAAAGTCTTATTCACATGCAAATAAATGGCCGTCATGGTTTGCAAATATCTCTGTTGAGCATCAAATGATGCTTTAATGTAACAGCGATGAAGATGAAGGTCAGAGATGCTGCAAAACACCGGTTTTCCAAGTTCAGTTGTCGTTTCAGGAGAAAATGCTTCTGTAAAGCTAAAAACAAAATTTGAGGCATAAACATTAAAAAAATACAAAACTTTTTTTTTCCAATTTTAACATTCAAATGAAAAATGTTTTTGTTTTTGTAGAATTTTTATCAGATTAACTGAATAAAGTCCACTTTTGGGAAAAAAATTCTCTTTCCAAAACTACTTTTGGAAGTTAAGAAAAAGCTGCAAACTGTTGGTTTAAAGCTTGAGAGCAAATTATTTTGTTGTTGTTTTGTTTTTACAGCTTTCTCACAGGCCTGGAAACAATCTGAAATTTTGAGGGTTTAAATTTGACTTTTTCCAGGATTTATCTCCAAAGGCAAAAATCTGTTTTATCGCAGACCAACCGACATGAAGTCAATAAATGCAAACAGTAAACAATAACAAGGAGAATTAACCCTTTGATGCCCCTTGAAGCCGTGTGAGAGGCACGTTTTAATCGTAAAAACCAGGCTGATCCTTCCCCTTCATCCTGTAGGCCGGATGCAAAACATGACTTTATTTTATCTCATTACTTTTTTAACTTTTAAGGAACTAAAAGAAAAATGTTTCTCAGTGTGGACATTGAAGGGTTAAAATTTAAATTAAATTTAACTTTATTTGTATATTCACAACAAAATCCTGTCAAGGAAAATCTAAACGTAGTTCTGATGTGAAGCATGAGGAGGAAATGCTAATGATTCCAGGTCATCAGTTTTCACCTCTGTCGGTCTGTCTGTTAGCAACGTAGCTCAAAACGTTCTGGACGGATTTGATCAAATTTTCAGGAAAATCTCCTAAATGGATAAAGGAACGAGTGATCAGAGGAGTGATCCAGATCACCGCCTGGATCCAGTTATTTAAAGGATTCTATACTATGGAGAGATGGGATAATTTAGCTATTAGAGCTCTAACTCAAAAATAATGCCCACGATCATTGGCAAAAAAAAAGAATTACAACGGCTTGGTGGACGTCTGCTCTCTGAGTGCTTCTAGTTTTTATTATAAATTTGTCAAAAACAGTATGCGAGCGTTTGAGCTTTAACAGTTTTCTCAGGTTAATGCTCCCGAAATCAAAAAATGCAATCTAAAGAGACTTTACTTTTTAAATTGATATATAAATGTGTGATTGAATGACAATTCATTAAATCAGGGAAATTAATAATTTTTATTTTTGTTTACTTTAGATTAATTAAATGTTGGTACATTTTACTCAACTGAGCAACTGAATTAATTATTTTTATAAAACCACAAAACAAAGATTTTAGATTTTTTTTTCTCACACAGTCACATCTGCTGATTAATTTAACAATTTATTAATTAACTGATAAATTATTGACTCCTCATGTGTTGTTGACTTGTTATTAATTTTAAAAATGATGTTTTAAACATTTTTCTTATTTAGATCAACTCATAGACTTTTCTCCCACAACTCTAATATGTTCATTATTTATCTAATTTATTTTCTGTTTTTTTTTACCCTAAAAATCAGAAAATAGTAAAAGTCTCAAAAAGAAATACCAGTGTCGATCATCAATAATAAAGTCCCGATAAATTCTTGTGCAGTTTTATCATCTCTGCAGAAATAAATGAGCTCAAAGCTCCAGAAAGCAGAAAGTCATAGTTGCTTTCAGCTCCTAACAACAAATGTTTGAGCAACAAAAAAAAAATCTTAAAAGTTGATTTCACACTAACATAAAAGATAAGTTGGTTGTTTTGGGTGCAGTAGCTTGATAGCAGGGGGAGGAATAACGTCCCCTCTGGTTAAGAGTGTGGCTAACGCCAGGCTGCTGGTACTGGTGATGGGGTCTGTCTCCTTCTCTTTACAGAAAAGTCAGAAATTCTTTTCTCTTCACTCTTTTATCTTCTTCTATAAAATCAGACTAGTTACAGGATATATTTCTCACATTTTCATACTGTAACTAATTAACTAGCAACCTTGCTAGCCTCCTGTTCAAATGAAACTGGATCATGTAGCGCTAGCTTGGTCAGTGCTAGACTCTGGTCAACTGGTCCAGACCAGAATCCAAAGTGGAACAAACTGTGGAGATTAAATGTTCACCAGATGTAGACACTTTTAAATCCAGGTTAAAAACATTTCTTTTATCATGCGCCTATCCATGAATTCTGCATGGTAACTTTTTAATTTTATCTTGCTTTTAATCATTTTTATGTAATTTATGATTTTATTGTGATTCTTGCTATTTGTTGCTGCCTTTTATTATTTCTTAATATCTGTAATGCTTTTGTTTTATTTAAAGCACTTTGAATTGTCCTGTACATGAAATGTGCTGTACAAATAAACTGCCTTGCCTTGCTAAGTAACTTGGATAATGAGGTACACTTTTGCTTTTTTTATAGTTTATTTTCAGCTCCCTTGTGAAAGGCTTGATTAACTGAGTTGATATGAAGTCCCTAAATACACTCACTGAAAATTAAATATGACATTTTTTAAAACTAATGTAGTGTTAGCTTATAACTAGATCAGCACTGCTACGTAGCTTCATGCTAACATGTATTAGCCTTACATAACATCAGTAGTTGTATTTACACAGGGACACAATTTCTTCTAGAAATGTGCCGCTACATGTCAATATTTTGAAAGGATTAATAATTAAGAAACTACTTAAATTACTTCAAACTGGTTTAGTGATCCATACAGGTCTGGAGAGATGTTTCTGTCTTCCTCTGCCAGCGACCTGTCAGTCACCTGAGGTGGCACCTGGGGTGTCAGAATTCAGAGGTGGCCAGTACCACCCTGGACACCTCCCTAGCTCCGCCCCTGATCTGAACTAATGTGTTTGTAGACATTAACTGACCTCCATAAATCTGAGTCTGTCAGTCCAGATGCTGATGAAGAAACTTGATGTGATCAAATCTGTGTTTTTATGAGAGGTGACATGAAGTCATTGCTGAGATGAACAAATGAACTTGAATGCAGCAGGAATTGTGTTGTGTTTGCTAAAATAATGTCAGACCGCCGACCTCTTTGTTACACTGCAGCTTCCATGGTTGGTTTTAAACTCAGGGATGATGAAAATGAGCAGATTCAATGGAATCAGATGTTGCTCTGACTTGAAAAGTGAGACATGAAAGTTACCCAGCAGCAGTCACATGACACTAACATCATCAATTATGAATCCTTCTTCTTCTTCATCAGTCATCATTCTAACAGGTAAACTGTATTATTATGTCTAGAGCATGTGAAAGGTGGACTATTGGTGATATGAGGTCCAAATGGACGAAGGCCAGAGCATGTTTCCTGTGAACTTTCCTTACATGAGGTGCTTTGAAGGAAAAGATCATCAAGCAGACATGATATAAATTTTAGACACTGTTTTCCCAAATAACTCAATTTGATTCATTAAAATGTAACAGAGAGAAACAAGAAGAAAAAAAACTAAGCAAGAAAAACTTTATTTATTTATTTATTTTCTATCTTTTTAACTAAATTTCCTGCTGTCTGCAGGTGATTCACCTCAGCACATTAACTCATGTTCTTCTGTAATAATCTCACATGTCTCAGCTTTTTTTTTGTTTGTTTTTATCAACAGGGGAGTTCCCTGATGCCACACAAAGACATGTAAACGCGCACACAGGTGATCAAACTTCCGGCAGCGGACAGCGTGACGAAAACAAACAACGTCACTTGTGTTTTTTGAAGATGGAAACACTCGCTCCAGTGGGAAACAGAATTTTTTTCTCCTGGTCCGATGTTACAGGAGAAGTTCTGTCAGTCGCGGGGACGCGCACAGCTGAACAAGCTCGTCTGCCGTCACTGAAGGAATTTCTGGAATTTCTGACTCGTATTTTGGCTTAAAATGGATCCAGCTTTTTTTTTTATAGGTTTTAATAACGTCAACATCTTATCTGAGGTCGTAACTTTAAAAGTGTTTGGAGCGACTCCACTGAAACAAAAGAAGTCTCTAAAAGCTGAACTCATTTCTCTCTTTTTTTTCTTTTTCTTTTTTTTTCTTTTTTTATTGTTATTGCTGCCTTTCGGTCATTTATAGAAAACTGGTCTGCGGTGAAGTTTGGAAATGAGACGTGAGTTTAGCTGACTTGATGATGACAGGTTCCCTGTTACAGCTGCAGGTTTGTTAATTCACGATCGAGTACAGCTAATTTTGAGATTTACACCCTGTTCATGTTTGTCTAAGTTACATTTATGAAACTAAAGAGTCAAAACAGACTTCTAGTTATTTATTGATGGATGGGTGGGGGTCTGTGTCGCCGTATCACCACCCCAGGCTCCTGTTTTATTCATTTTTAAGCTGCTTGCATTTGTCAGTTTTTCCGATCAGAAAAGATTATCAGGAGGATTTTAGGATGATTTGAAGCTACAATTTTATTTCTGTTTCATTTTATTTCCACAGAGTCAAATTACAACTAAAGGAATCTCGCAGCTGCAGAGGTTGTGAGCAGGTTGAGTCTCAGAGGAAAAGCGAGGAGGAGCCTGATCCCAGGCCACACACAACACAAACTGCTGCTTCTAAATAAATTGTATTTCATTCATAAAATTAACACATATGTATTATTAAATTTATTGGGTTACGTGAAAATGTAAAAAAGAAAGAAAGAAAGAAAGAAAGAAAGAAAGAAAGAAAGAAAGAAAGAAAGAAAGAAAGAAAGAAAGAAA
>JBAFTA010000008.1:4846012-4858512 GCA_036919975.1 Melanotaenia parkinsoni | reverse complement strand
TTAAGGAGGGAGAATTTTGGAAAGTATTATTTTAACATAAAAACCTGTATCCACCATAGATGACTAATGGTGTTCAGGACAGGTGGATGAAACCCTGAAACCCCCCAACACAGGCCTATATTTAACCCTCAGTGTGTGTCCAAAATTCACCGGGCTCCTCATCTCCTGAAAAAACAAAAACCACACAGACAACCAGCTTGTTTCTAAAGAACTATATTTACATAATACTCTTGTTTTACAGAGAACCATACAAAAGTATAAAATACTTACAAAAACCCGCTGCAATATATAAAAATAACTTCTATCTTCTCCAGATCATTAGGAAAGGCTTACATACAAAAAAATATATTTATAGACATTTACAAAGAGCCCGTTCACAACAGTCAGACCCAGAAAAGCCGGCAGGAAGTCTGCAGCCGCCCCAACGAGGACGTCAGACAGCCCTGAGACTGAAATACCGCACAGAAAACACAAAACACCAGGCTGAGGACGAGAACAGAAAGACGTGGCGCAGATCCACCTTAAAACAGGACGAGCGGCTCGCAGATCCACCTTAAAACAGGACGAGCGGCCCGCAGATCCACCTTAAAACAGGATGGGTGCCAGACGGACGAAGGTCCAAAATGATCGGAAATAAGAACCGGCGCAACGTCATGACTGGACCTGTAGAGTGAGAACCATCAGGAAACAACTTGAATTTAACATGAAACTTGTCGCCTGACGCAGCCGAGTTTCTGATTTCTCTGCAGGTTTGATTTATTTTCACCAGAAGTCTTCAGTTAAAATCCTGAAACCTTCATCTGTCTTTTTTTTGGAAGACTTTATTATTTTAATTTGGGATTAAACTAACGAGTGGTTTTATAAATGAACAGGCTGGTTAATAAACATAAAATCAGAAAAGTCTTGAAAAGGTTTTTTCCCGGCCAACATTTAAAGCAAATAAAAAGGAAATTTAGGAACGGAAACAAACATTTAAACAGCTGGAGCATCAACATTATATAACAAATATATTTTATAAACCATTTTAATGTAAAATCTTCAATCTGCAGCCGTCAGGTCTGATTCTGAACCGCCTGAAGTAATCTGATTACAGCAACGTCTGAAGAAACAGACTGAAACTATGAACTGATTCTGGATCAGTGAAAATCTCAGGATTTGTTTTTCGTTCTTTCTCTTAAAGTATTTTTCCCCGAGTTCACGCCTACAGGTACAAGTTATTTTGACCTTTTAAGATGAACTTAGAGCAAGACTCTGCCTGACAGGCCACGCTCGGGGTTAATATCTATCTCCTCTCTGCTGCTGGTTCTGTAACCTGTTCTGGTCACAGGAAACTCAAAGTGCAACTTCCTTGTGAGTTTCCAGTTTAACTCATCAAGGCAACAACATACAAACGTTTTCTGAGGCCCTGCGGCAGCGTTTATAAGACGACGTCACGCTGCGACACAACGAATGTCTGAAGACAACATCAGAGAGATTTCTGCCGTGAATATCTAAGATAACAGAGCAGCTCAGTGAAACTGTGCAGGGAGTCGGCCGAGAACAAAAAAACTTATTTCCATAAACAAAACTAACTGTTGTGGATGTTAAAATGTTTGCAGTGTTTCCATAAATTTCCCTACGTATGAAAATGAAGTGCAGAGTAGCAGATAAGAGACCTGCTCCTGAACTCAACACTGAGCTGTGCTCCATTTTAAATAGGCTCCGCCCCCTTTACACGTCTGTTTCCCGTGGACGCTCAGTTGCTCAGTTCAGGCGCATTTCACAGAGCTGCGACGGTCAGAGGGGCGCTGCCGGCCTCCAGGTGGCGCTGTGGGGCGAGTACAGTGGTTTAGCACTGAGCCATAGGTTCAGTAGTAGTCTTAGTGCGACTCCATCCATAAACACTGCAGTGTGTTAGATTATTCACTCACACATGCACGCACGCACGCACACACACACACCCAGACACACATGCAGACACGTCATTTCTATCAGATTTACACTCCTGGTGGAAAAAACACACTGAAAACGTCCGACTGTAAAGCTTCAGGGAAACTAAATTAAACACCTGATCCATGTCGTCTGATTTCAGCTGGTTTAGTCAAACTAAATCAAATGACTGATTATTTCACTAGAAATTCATGTTTGTCATAAAGGTGAAAATAATCCTTTTATTTTTGTTATTATCAGCTGTTTGAGCTTAAATTTAAACGTTTTGTCTCTTTAGTTTTCAGAAGTTTTCCACCAGGACAGCAAATCGGTCCTACATCAGCATGTTTTAAATGGAGTTTGTTGCCTTCACTCTTCTGGACTGAACTGGTTTTGTTTTCAGCCAGTCAGCTGACCCAGGGTCTGGCCTCTCAGCACGTTTTCTGCTCAGGACAGGTGACTGTCAGTCCCAGCGAATCAGGAAGAAGCTTGTTTACAGATGTAAACAAACCTTCAGGATGTAAACGGGCCGACAGTCAGATGGCGCCTCAGCAACGACGTTAGCGTGGTGACTTCAACACATCAGACGCAGCAGGAAGTGGTCAGCGGCTCACTCAGCAGGTGAGGACAGGTGTGTGGATCTACTGGTGGCTGGCGAGCAGCTCGTCCAGGTCGGCCATCCACTCCTGGGTGCTCTGCCCCTTCAGCAGCGAGTCCACCAGCTCACTCTCGGCGGCAAAGCTCCCCGCCGCCACGTTGTATCCGAACGACACCTGTTGCTGCTGGCTGGCAGTCCTGCTCACCTGGTATCCTTGGTTACACTGCATTCCCTGGCGACTGTTGCCCTGTCCAAACGCTGCCATGTCAGGGAGAACAGCCTGGTTCTGATTGGCCTGCTGCTGCTGAGTCTGCTGCTGATTGGCCATCGTTTGGCCCAGGCTCTGTGGGTTTGGCGGCACCCTCTGTTGGGTGGCGGCCAAGTTTGTCTGCATTATCTGCTGCCCAGGACTTAGACCGGTCATGGGGCGCCCGCTGGGGTTGGCACCAAAGGGGGTGGAGCCAGAGGGCATCTTGGGGATGCGTGGCTGCTGCTGCTGCATGTGGAAGGCATTGGGGGGGTTGTTAAAGGCGTTATTGGATGGCGGCTGGTTGGTGAGCTGCTGCTGCCAGGCCGGGTTCTGGGCGCCCTGCATAGGCCCAGACAGGCCACCTGCCATGCCGCTCTGCATGGCGCCCGGCATGCGAGTGACAGCCACCAGCTGCTGCTGTTTCAACATGGCTGCGTTGGGCTGCGGCTTCAGGTGCTGCTGCTGCTGTGCCAGCAGGTTCTGCCTGTAGGTGGCGCTCATGGAGCCCAGAGGCTGGCGCTGCAGGCCCCCCTGCTGGGGTGGGTGGGCTGGGTGGTTGGGGTGAAGGTTCATGTTGTTGTAGAGGACGTCCACGCCAGCCCCGCCCCCTCCACAGGATGGCAGACTGATGTCAGGCTGACTCACTGTAGGGGGCGGAGCCACACCTCCTCCTGGCCCGCTGCCTTGACCCATATTCATACCCATCATGCCTTGGTTCTGAGGGAACATGCGGGACCCGGGGGCGGGGCCTCCCATGGAGCCGACACTGCCCATTGGCTGAGAGGAAGCTGAGGAGAAACGAGCAGCAGTTAGACGACAAAACTTACCGTATCAGTTCAAAAGAATTTACTAAAAGTTGATGACAGCTGAATCTAACAAACACCAAATATTAACCCTTTAAAACTCCAAGAAAGTTTTTGTCCAACTGTTATGTTTTTTTCTTTTTTTAAAGTAAAACTGCATGCAGAAACTGAACCCTTTCAGTCCCAGTCAGCATGCAGACATGTTTCCAGCCTCAGCTGTCAGATTCTGAGGCTAAAATGAAGTAAAATGAAAGTATCAATAGATATAGCAGCAAAAAGGCCGACCTGAACAAGAAAACAGAACTTACTACTAACAGAACTTTATAGAAATAACACACAGATCAAGAGTGACCAAGCCTTTTCTCATCTGCACATCATTCATCAAGTCGTGGCTTTCAGGAGAAAAATATTGGCATTGAAACAAACACAACAGAAACTATTTCCATGTTTCCAGCTGTTTTTTTTTGTTTTTTTTTTGCTATTTACTTTTATTTATGCTATTATTTACATAATATCTTCACTGCTTTTTGGTGTCAAAAACATCTTCTTGGCTTTATTCCTGCATTGAGGAGCATTATTTCTCTTCCTCGCCAGACAGAACTTTCTGCCTGCTTGCTGATCCTTTCAAATAGAGGTCTCTTAACAACATAGTTAGTTGTTTTTTTTTGTTATAAAAATGTGATAAATAATGGTGTTTTCATGGATCATTCATTGAAGATTTACCATATAACATCTCTAAATAAACACTACCTTTTGTAGCTGGATTGTAAACTTCCTGGATGGGATAGAAATGTCTGGAAAATTTCCGTAGATCACCTAAAGAGTAAACTATCCATCAGAACTTACCCCACAGTTACACATTACTGTTCCTGAGAAATTATTGACAATATACTGTAAGTGATAGTGCTGGTGCAAACGGGTGTTCTGGCAGATTTTTAAGGGTTAAAACATTTAAATTTATTTAAATTTAAATAAAAAAAATTTAGAACAGTTTCTAGCTCTGATGTCAAATGATTTTGATGTCATCAAAATCACAGGAACTAAAACTCAAACAGCGTGGGCTCTCTGCTTTGTGTAGATTAAACATTCAGGTTTCTGGGTGAAATGTCTCTGTAAACAGAGTTGTAACTGATTCTTTTAACACTTGATGGTTTCTGATTAAACACAGGCGCAAGTTTGTTATAAACTCGACATCAGAGGAAGTTTCGGGCGGCTGATCTGGTGCAAACATCGCCTTTCATTTCCCAGTCAAATCAGCTACGAGCACATTTACACATCCAGAGCCTGTTTGTCCTGAACATCACAGGTTCTGAGGAAACCAGGACCTGCTGTATCTCAGCTTTAAAAATCCACATGGAAAACCAGTTACTGTGGAGCTGCAACATTCCCCCACAGATTAGATTTCACACTGATCATGTGACCTGCCAAACACCACAGGTCTTTCATTCTTTAACACACAAGTCCTGAAGATCATCTCCGCTGTGACACGGCCACAGATTATGATGGATCAACTGGATTTAGGTTCTGGTTCCAGTTCATTACAGTTACACTGGTACTGGTTACGCTAACAGATGAGAGTTCCCAGTTCAACGCATCATAAAATTCACAAACATGTCTGATTCTTAAGTTCTCAGTAAGAAAATAAATCTAAAATAAAATAACTCTGTACTCACACTTATAAAAAAACCTTTTATAAAATAAATCTAAAATAGAATTAATAAAAATTCTTCATAAAAAACGCATTAAAAATAAATTAAAGTTTTAATTTCCTCTAACGTTGGAATCGTGTATGGATTCTAACATATAGCACATTCTAGTGTCTCACTTTCTCAAACATGTATTGCAACTACAGTAGCTGCGGTGTGTCAAAAAGCTTTGACAACACAGATGAAAGCATGCCATCCCATAGTTAACAGCGTTCACTCGGGAAGAAGTTCCCTCTGGATCATAACTGGTCAGGGGGAAACATCTGGTGGACGGAAATTCAGGGTCAGATATGTTTCCTCTGCCTTTAGAAGGAAGTTCTCACAGGGGGAACGGATCTCGACAGGGAAACCGGCCTCCACACAGCACCAGCTTGTCCCAGTAAACAAACACTTCTGTACCAACGAGCCCGGTGTATTTTTGTTATGCTGCCCATGGTAACCATGGTAACAAGCAACACTAGCTAATAAAACACAATGAAAAAAAAATAGCTTTAGGCTAATTTAGCCAGTACCGCTGACTGACAAGTCGAGGAGAAAGCTGCAACATCAGCTTCCCTTTTAAATCTTTCTGCTTCTTGAGATCCTTCTACCTGGGGAAGGCTAGCCCCATGTTTTTCCTTTTTGTATCATCTGGTCACGCTGCCTTTTAAGTTCCATCTTTCGCTTTTTTGGTGATGGTAAAATAGCTCCCGTGCTGCTGCTGCATATGCATGGTCCTGCATTTTTGTGAATAACAATTTAACACATTTTCCAACTTGAAGGGGTTGTAAGCCGCTCTCGTTTATCTTCTCCTCCTGCGTCTCACTGTGTGCTGGCTGGCAGGGAAAAGTTGGTGCTATTTGTCCTTTGCCAGTGGTTCTAGTTTAAATATGGCAGACCATCATTGCACCGCTCTTCCGGCTTACCCAACATGTATAAACAAATCTAAAATACTTCACTTACGAGAATGTGTCAGATTATTAGCGGGGTTCATAAGTTCAGAGAATGTTACACAGTGTCCCTTTATGAAGAATCTTTTAGAAAATTAACTAAAAAAATAAATATATATTCTACATTTTAGACCAATTGTTTAGAATTTTTTTTTTTAAAGAGATCAATTTTAATCCTACATTTTTAAAAGATTAAAATGTAATTCTCAGGAGTGTGCGATATCTACGTTTCCAGAGTCAATCACGTGGAAATCTCGGTTGTAAACTTGCATCTCGTTAACCTGATCTGGTCTCAGAGGAATACTTCCAGGACAGAGCAGGTCGGACCTGCCTGGTTAGTCTGCAGCTCCACATCTGAGCATTCAGCAGTACGATGAAGCTGGTCATCAACCCGGTAATTCAACCTTGAGTTTTCCATCTTGATTAGTACGTGCTTACATAAAAGGGGTGGAGTTTGCAGCATCTGACCAATCGCAGGCCTGAAGAAACCCTGCAGAGCAGCTACTTCACTACGAAGGAGCAGACAATTATTCTTCATAATAAAGAATTTAAACGCATGATTTAGGTGAAAAACAACTGTTGCCGCATCAACAGCCATGAAGGAATGTTGGCAGAAAATTACCGACTTTTAATGTGTAAATTCATGAGATTAAACAATATTAATTCATGTGGACAATATAAACGGAAAGCACTCTGATCACTCTTCCGTCCCTTCCTTTATATTTTCTATTCAGTTTTTTGAGGCTCAGCACCCATTTTGTGTTAGAAAAATAATTCCTCGCTGTGGCGGCACAAGTATAGATGTTTTCATAAACTCATGGTTCTGCTGTTCTGCCATCATGATTAACCTCATCATTTCATATGTAACCCTAATGAACGGTTTGGGGAACAATTCAAGAACAGAGACATACTTTAAAGCAGCGAGTGACAAGACTTTATGTCTTTATATCAAATGGATACAGCTATCCCTAAAAACTCTTCCTCTCCTCAGCACCCCATCATGATCCGCTCATCACTGTCGACAGGATCTTCTAAAAATGGGCAGGACATCTTCCAAGAGAACTGACTGGTCAGGAGGAGGTGTTTTCAAACTTATTGATCTCTTATCCAGAACATTACCTGCTCTGAAGCAGGTTAGCCGTTCCGCTCAAGTTACCATGGTGACTGACCCCCGTAAGAAGTGAACCAGCTTCACTGTACAGAAAACCCAGGTTTAATCCTGAAGCTACCTGGATCAGAGAAAATCCAGCTTCGTTGTACAGGCCTCAGGTCTGGTGTGTGTGTGTGTGTGTGTGTGTGTGTGTGAGAATGCCTCCTGTGGTCCCACCTGGAAACTGACTGACTGGTTGCTGTGGAAACGGGTTCTGATTGGCTGGTGGTCCTGGCTGGTCCTGGTACTGCGGGGGAGGCCGGGTCAGATGTCGTTGCAGCTGCTGGTCCTGCTGGCGCTGTTTCTCCTGCACACAAACACACACACACACACAAGATGACTGATCATGTTTCACATTTCCTGGATAAGGACAAACGGCAGCAGCAGACTGGATGAAGACGTGAACCTGGACCCGGTCTTGTGGGCTCAGCATCTGAGAACGTTTTAGACAATCTCATTATATCTTCTTGTAAAAAAGCAGAAATTGCTGGAGCTCACCGATAGATTTACAGCTTTATTGTACAAACTTTGGAGGACTAACATTTGCACAGTAAAGCTGTAAATCCGTCAGTGAGCTCCAACATTTCTGCTTTTTTTTGCAAATTTTAAGTCCTTCAGCTGTGAGTCTCCTGCTTGAATACCTTGATTTCACTGATTATATTTTCTGTCATTACATTCAGGGGGAACTTCTGATTTATGCTGGGCTTACAGCAGAAGACTTTTAGAAGATTTTCAGAAACGTATTCTTTCTGCTGACAGCAGCAAACATGATTGATTATGTTGAAATTGTACATCGATCTTATTTGCTTCATCATTTTATGATTTTCATGTTTAAACTTGTGTTTAACTGTGTGTTAAACAGTAACTGTGTTACTGTTGTGTTTGATGTCTGGATGAAATTTATTTTTGTATGAATAAAATCAACGTCTGATTCCACATCTTGCTGTCAGAATTCATTTGGGACCGTCGTTTAAGACGAGGGTCATAATAATGTTTTTGTTTTGATACATGAAATTTCTGCCTTGGTCAGACGGCTTATTTACTGACCACGGTCTAAGAAACCCACCCGTTTTGACGACGACAGATCAAGTTATGTAACGTGTAATTTGTGTATTTAATTATTTGATTCAAGCTGAACAGAAAGCTGAATGCTTCTGGAAGTCATTATTTAGACTCAGATCATACAGGTGAACACATTTCAGCTCAACACCGACTTGGTAATCAGCAGGTAACGATGGATGATGATGAGAACATCTGACTCATACTGAAACATCAATACCCTCACAAAGTATTATATTTATATTTATTATGTCTTTTTAGTTTTTCTTGTGTTGTTTTTACTGCCGTTAAATGGGTGTGCACAGCCTCGGATGCATGTATGACTGCATTTCACTGCCATCTTGTATGTGCACGTGACTAATAACTTGGAAGTTGTGTTTTCTATGAGCCAACGGCTCCCTCTGGTGCCTGAGAGGAGTACTGTGCTTGCATGACGATGGGAAACTGATCAAACTGCTGATTAAAGTTTCAGTTTAACTCATCTGATCCGTTTCCTCTACCTGAGGACAGAAGGAGGAATCTCAGGTGAATCGTACCTGTTCAGCCATGATCTGCTGCCTCTGCATGTACTGCTGCTGCTGCTTCTTCTGCTGCTCCAGGATCTGCTGCTGTTTCAGTGCTGCCGCTGCCACCGCTGCCTGGTTGCTCAGATACGCAGCATTGCCGTGGTTACCTGCCATGACATTCGCCCCCGACTGGGCTGCCATGGGATTGTTTCCAGGCACAGATGTCATGGCAGTGGCAGGTCCTGGACCCTGTGGTGGAGCGGGGTAGGTGTTCTGGTCCTGTTGCATAGAGAAATAAAACAATTAAGAAATCACACCAACTTTCCTGAAGGATGGACTCTTCAGAGGTTTAAAAGTTGCTGAAAGCGGTCACCAGGCAGCGTGACTGTGCTGCTACGGACTTTTCACATGAAAAAAGTTTTTAAATGTGGGAATTTTCAAGTTGACCCAGATGCATCACAAAGGAACTTAATGGCTTCTCCTACATGACGGAACAGTGGTTTACATCAGTGGGTCCCAAACTATTTTTCCTGACGACTCCCTTCATGCAACTACCCCCCCAATAGGGGTACAAACTGACACCAGGTTGGAAACCACTGGTTTAGATGATATTTTTCTTCCTAGCAGACACACGTTGTGATCTTTGAAAGTGGTCTTGAACAAAAGTTCTCAATTGTCCAAAAACGGTAAAGATAAGACAGAAAACAGGATCTTAGCAGCACCAAGGTGACTCAGCATATCTCAGCACGATGTAGAAATAGGAAGAAATCCAGCAAAGACCTGAACCATGACCTAAAAAATGCATCTGGACCATCAGCTGATCCATCTACTGCTGTAGCCTCATCAAAAATAAAAAAAGGTAGTTATACCACATGACACAAGAACTGGACAGTAAATCAGTGGCAACAGGTCTGATGGAGGATGAGTCCTCCCCCTAGAGCCCAGACCTCCAAATTATTGAAGCAGTGTGGGATCATCCAGACAGAGAACAGAACAAAAGGCAGAAACATCCAAAGAAGAGATTTGGAAAGTCCTTCAAGGAACCTGGAGAAATATTCTTGAAGACTACTTAAAGAAATGTCTGAAAGCTTCTCTAAGAGGGATCAGACCAAAGAATAAAGCTGCTCAGCCCAAATATTCACTTTAAGATCCTTAGAACTGGACCGACTCTGGTTCTGACTCAGATACTGAATTTAGATCAACTATCATGTTTCAGTAAAGACATTAAGTTGGGTCAAGTCTGGTAATCTTAATGTAAAAACTGAAATTAGAAGTTAAATTTAAGGATTAAGTGATCGGGTAATCATTTGGCCTTATGGTGGCGCATCATGAGGTAATTTCCCAGTTTTACATGGTGGGGGTATTCCACTGGTTGTGACCAAGTCCAGCATCAAGGACAGAAACGTAAGTTTCAGGACCAATTTTGCTGATCAGCGGTGGTGATAATAAAGTGTGAAACGCTGCAGGAACAGGGTGTCCTGCCTGCTCAGAGGAAAAACACAAGCGTGAGCAGCTATATTTAAATAGACACAGAGAATATGAAAGGCTGCTTTGTCATGGCCTCCCTCCACCCCCGACTGAGCCTTAGCAACCAGCTGCTCACACTCAGAGCTGCTGGGCCAGGCCATTCTGAAGCTGCAACCTGACTTCTCCTCACCTTCACCCGAAATTCAATTTCCACATTTTACCTGCTTCATATGTGACTTAATCACATTTAGTGGCTTTTCTTCTACTTTGTGTCACAGTTTGGATTGCGGGTAGAGCTGGGCAATATATCGGATATACTCAACGTACCCCTAGAAGTTTGAAGTGATCTATATAAAATGTCTATATCGTGAACATCAAATACAAATTGACACGGCAGCGTTTAAAGCATCTAACATGATTTTCTCCGTAGCTCACTCCCCCACCCACCTAGAAAACTCTCCTGTACACGTGTGTTGTTGTTTCAGGAAAGAAGCAAGGTGTATGCAGCTAGCTAGCTAGCTAGCTAGTTTACAACCGTTAAGAGATGGCAGCTGAATGCAAGACGTCCATTTTAAGCAGTAATAAGCCTCAGAAATGATGACAATGATGAGGAGACTAACTGTTCAGCTGTGCGTGTTTCCTGGCAGACATGAAGGAAACCCCTCCACCCGCTTCTCCTCCTCCAGCTGCTCTTATTATTAAATAAGAGAAGATCTTAAACCAGATATTTTTGTCTTGTTTTACAGGTGTTTGATGCAACAACGTGCACTCTCTCTGCTGGTGGGAGTGTAGCTCACCTGCATGGCATGTACAGACATGATGTAATTACAGTAAACCAGTCTATTTAGTTTTTAAATAAAGGGAAAAAAATTAAACCTGCTATAGAGGAAATGGGACCTTAGATTACTTCTGTTGTGAGCTGGTGCCAATATTAAAATAACCTAAATAGTTAAATAATATTTTAATATCAGATATTGAGAAATTATAGAAAATAATAAACTTGATCTTCTAGGGTTGGTGGGAATGGTCTTTTTATGCATGTTCATGCTGAATTAAATATTTACAGTGTTTCAGAGCAGATTTCTAAACATCGGGATGTATATCGTGTATCGGGATAAAGCCAAAGAAAATATTGGAATATCAGTTTTAGGCCATATTGCCTAAATGTGGAGTCCAGCTCTCAGAGATGAGGGTAAAGCTCGATTCAGTGCTCACTAGCTGGAAGTTAACTTGAGCAGAAATGAAGCAAACACCATCAATTTCACAACAAAGAGGATGTACAAAAACACGTGTGTAGAGAGAATAAGGCTGCTTCTAGATAGTCCTGGTCAGTATACCAGTTCAAACTGGTTCATACTGAAAACTGCTTTTTTTTAACTTTGTTCTGATCTAAATTTGTGAGTTTAAACTTCCCAAAAACATTGAGAACATGGTGCAGAGAGACTGTTTGAGGGGACCTTTTCCACTGCTGCACAAGCAAACATGCAGCAGAGCATCCGTGTTATTGGAGATTTTAATCCGTGAAAATGGACGGAGAAAGTTCAGTAAGTGAAGCTGTAGGAGACACTGAAGCTGAACATGAATACATATCTGTTGTCTGATCATATTTTGGTTTTAAAAGGCCTGAAATGGACCAAACAGCCAGATACTGGAAATGTTGAGATAAAGTTTTCAACACCATGGATAAAAATAATGTTGATTACTTTAGAAATAAATGACTCAACTGTCATAAATAAAGTTGTTGTACTAAATTAAATTACATTTAAAGGAATACGACACAAGTGGTTATACGGAAAGCTTGAAAAAGCAAGCACAGTCCGCAGCGCCTGCCAGTTTGGCACAAAACAGACCTTGAAGTTTAGCCGCTACCAGCAGTGCAGCCACACAACCAAAACAGCAGTCAGTGCAGTCATTGTTTGCAGTCACTGCGCTGTGCGAGCAGCATTCATACAGCATTTTATCTCTGCTGAGAGTTGCACATGTGCCATAAAGTCCACCAGGGGAAAAATATGGTGGCGGACCAGGGAGGAAAACGGCGGCAGAGAACGTTAAAAGTCTGGGATAACTTCACGTTAAACTTACAAAATAAATTAAATACATGTGAGATTTTTAATGCGGACCTTG
>JBAFTA010000008.1:4686043-4698550 GCA_036919975.1 Melanotaenia parkinsoni | reverse complement strand
CTGCTACTATTTACCTGCTATCCTCACTAAACCAACTCCAGCTCAGCTGCTTTGTGGCGCCACTGTGCATCAGAAACATCTTCTAGCTTTATTCCAGCCATAGAGGAGCATTATTTTTCTTCTTTTCACACACACATACAACTTTCTGCTCATCATTGAACTTTGGCTGCGGCTCATTAGACATTTCTGTGAATTTAAGCTCTCTGATCGGTGAAAAGTTTGACAGGAAGTGGTTTCATCATAATTTCCAGGTCTAAATAGAGGTTTCTTAGCAACATAGTAGTGATAGTATTTTTTTTATCATGAAAATGTGATAAATAATGGTGTTATCATGACTCATTGTGCTTTACCACAGTTTATGAATAAACACTACACTTTGGGGCTGGTTTGTAAACGTCCTGGATGGAATATAAAGGGTAAGCTAATGTTTTCAGTTTACCCCGCAGAATGACACACCACCATTCCTGAGAAACTGTTGATAGCATGATAGCACTCGAGGGCACCTGCAATCTAGCAGTTTTCAGGGTTAACGTCAACCTGTGTAACACCCTCTGGATGCCGTTACAGTGAATGATGCAAAGACAGAAACTAAAATAACGTGGAGTTGTTGCAGAAATTGTGACAGAATAACAGACTTGTTGTGTCTTTCTGGTTCCTGAACAGTTTAATCTGGATCTGTCAAAGTGTGTGTAAACACGGTAGAGATAAGAGCAGCTGATGTTGCCATGGTGATGTTGATGCAGCATCCTTCCTGAATATTCACAGAATTTTCTCAAACTGCTGACATTCTGAGAAAACCAGTAACTCCTGATCAGGTACAACTGTGTGTTTCAGGTGTCCAGTGTACCAGCTGTCCATGGGGTTGAAAATAAAGTCATGTCTGGGTTTTATCCTGTTCTCATTCTCGTTTGTGTTTCCATCGTTTGGAGGCTAAGATAAGAGAGAAAAGACTAATGGGTGATTAAAAACATACTTTTTATTACATTTACAGTATGTAAACATACATCTTCTGACCATCATGTAACTGTGGTTGTTGGGTGGTTCACCCATGAATTAGCTCTACTGTTCTTTAATTGGCTCTGACTGGTCTCCTCTGAGTTTGATTGGCTCCTCTGGGTGTATTCTCCAGCTGC
The DNA here is from genome assembly GCA_036919975.1 of Melanotaenia parkinsoni. Taxonomy (NCBI): domain Eukaryota; kingdom Metazoa; phylum Chordata; class Actinopteri; order Atheriniformes; family Melanotaeniidae; genus Melanotaenia; species Melanotaenia parkinsoni. The sequence goes on along the minus strand of JBAFTA010000008.1, from coordinate 4,697,417 downwards.
AGCTTTAACAGGCCGGAGCTGAAGAGCTTGTTTATGAGTGCTGCTAACAACTGATTCTTAATGGTCTCTGGTTGGCTGCAGAGTGCATCCATCATGATGGAGTATTACTGTTCAGCTGTTTGCAGCACTGACTGTTCATTAGAGAAGAGGAAGGAAGAGGGAGCGTCCATAGTTCATGTGCACGTGAAGCATAATGATGTTTATTAAAATGCTACAGTTTTTCTCTGCCTGGTCATTTTGAAAACACGTGAAAATAAAACACTTTGTTTATGCTGTTCCTGCAATGAAATTCTTTTCTTTAACTTCTCAGACACTGATGTTGTGGTTGCCTGGTGGTGTGATGATTTGTACCATACACAGCTGGTGTGGTGGTAGAACCTCAGCTGGTTCTGTCTGTGTGACCAGTAGCTGAGCTAGACTTTTACACATGGGGTTACCAGAGGGTGGGCAAGACTTTATCAGGAAGGAGATATAGTAAGAAAGGAAATTATCATGTTCCTCTTTCTAGCTTCTTTTTTAAATGACCCTATACTAAACCAGGCTGGTTGCAGGATATATTAATTCACATTTTCAAGCTGTAGCTACTTTAACATCAAATAGCAGTCTGAACCTGGATCATGTAGCCAGTGCTGGAAAGATCCACTTCTACACGAACTAGTTCAAAGTTCAGTTCACACATTTTAAAATGAACTAGTTCAGGTCATAATTCAAATTTTCTAACTAACTTCACAGTTTTAAAATCCAGTCCACGCTCATGGCCAGCTACAGTATAAAAACATGAGGGAAAACTTGCTTGAATGATTTTTTTAATGAGGAATTATTAAACTACGATAGGAACCAGGCTGAGGTAGGAAACAAAGGATGTACCTCAAAGTGCAAAAACTAAAGTGCAAAACATTTCAACATTATTTATCTTTTCATTGAGTTACTGTTCAATTTTTTGTGAATGTATTTCTTTCTGAAAGAAAGAAAAGTTCTAGAGCTTGGGTCATAAAAGTGCAAAATTTAGCCTAAATGTACAGTATAAGTAAAAAAACAGAACAAAGAAAGACATTCAAAACCATATGTCTTTTGTCAAGTTAATGAAAGCTGGGGGATCCTCTTTCCTCAAAGGCTGCAGGTCTCCGACAACATACTGCAGAAGGCTTTCCAGCTGCGGCTGGAGATGAGGACAGCGGAGCTGCTGCTACTATACCCGTTATTTAGTGTTGGGTGGTAGAGGATCTGCTTTAGCACGCCGTTGCCAAGTCTTTAGACTGTTTTTAGTGACATTTAGTTCACATGCCTTCAAAGGCTAGCTGGATGCTTTATTTCAATCTGCCATTTGAGGTTTGATGTTGATGTTGTTGACGCCTGGATTTGCTTCTTGACACCTAGTGGCCAAAGTTTAAACAAAAAGGCAAGATTTCTGCCTCCTGGACCATCAATGACCTTTTCAAAGAAATTATTTTAAGTGACAATGCGAAGATGCTGTAGTGATCGATGAGGCAGAGGTGATGCTGCCTTCATTGGATTTTGCCTCCATGTTTTGTAGTTTGATGACGCATGCGCGGTGCGGCTCTGTGGTGGCTGGTGTTGCCAGATTCAGTGTTTTTCACCTAAATATTACGGCCTGTGTTTTAGCCGGGATTTTGCCTGGAAGGCTCCATGGAAATCTGGCACTCTGTTGAACGAAGTTCATCTGTGAAAGAACGGCGTTCACAAACACTGTCAGCGGGGGCAGAGCTATAGAGGTTTCTGTCCTACCCCTCCCAGAACCTGTAACTCACCTGAGGTGTCCAATCAAATTTCAGAGGATGCTACAGTCACCCTGGACACCTCTATAGCTCTGCCCCTGGGTTCTTTCCAGCTTCCTTCCACAGTCTACACACATGCTTGTTTGGTTAATTTGTGTTTCTAAATTCTCGCTAGAAGTGACTGCAAGTGTTTGTGGGTTTTCGTTTCTCTGTGGTGGGCTGGTGTCCAGCAGAGTCCCATGGCTGAGAAACCGCACTATGCAACTTTTTCATCAGGGATGTTGCATAACGTTGCAGATGACTTAAATTTTGCACACGCGTCACATGCTAGCAAGTAGATGTAAGGAAACCAGTCATTTCTGAACACACTGTGGCTGATTCAGATATTTAACGTTAGAAGACATTATCAGGGAAAGAGAGGAAACAAAAGACAGTTAGGGACAAAGCAAAGGAGAAGACAAGAGTCAGCATGAGACTGTTTTTTACTATCTGGAGGGAACTCACGGTACAGGTAGCAAGATGGATGCCGATTTGGCTGTTGATAGGGGGCACGTCACAGAGGAAATGGCAGAAGTTAAGTAGTGCATGTTGTGTTGACGACATCGAGATACGAAGTGTTGATGTGGTGTGCAGTTAGGTGACACGTTCTGACAGCTGATCAATCATCTAAGAAAGATCATTTCTAAAATGTAAATGCACTTTATTTATGTAGCACTTTACAACAACCCACTGGTGAACCAAAGTGCTTTACAAAAGATTAAAACGACAATTTAAACAAGAAAACAAGTACAAAAGTAAAAGTAAGATGAATAATAAAAGCACAAAAAATAAAAGGATAAAAACAAAAAAAAAAAAATAGAAGTGTCACCACACAACTGGGTGTTAAAAGCCATCCTAAATAAATAAGTTTTAAGTTTATATTTAAAAAAGCCAGGTCTGTGATGAGATGCATGTCAGTGGAGAGTTTATTCCAGAGCCTGGATGCAGCAACTGAAAAGGCTCAGTCACCCCGATTTTATAAATTTGGACCTGGGCACTTCCAGCAGTAGCTGGTTAGACGACCTCAGAGCCCTGTCACACTCACGAACAGTTAGCATCTCAAATAAATAAGATGGGCGAGACCATTAGGAGCTTTAATAACAAACATTAAAAGTTAAAATCAATTCTAAAATGGACTGGAAGCCAAAGGAGTTAAGGATAGGAGTGATGGGCTCCCTTCTCTTGGTGCCAGTTAAAGCCAGCTAAGAGAAAACTGGAGACACCAACATTCAGTGCATTACAGTAATCTAATCTAGAGCTAATTAGAGCTACTTTTTCAAGGCCATGACTTTTCAGAAACATTTTAACTTTGGTCAGAAGATGTACTGTATCTGAAAAAAACATATCTTAACACATTTGTTTGTCAAATTTCATGCCGCTAAATCCCTGCAGTTAGACTGGGTGTTAAAGGTTTTAGTTTTTATTTATTGAGCAGGGACTAATGCATTAAAAGTTATTTCATAAGAAATACAAAATCAATGTTGTGGATTTAGGTGTGTAGCCAGTGATTGGTTTTCAACCCCTGTCTCTGGTTAAGCTTTATTTTTAGTTACAAATAGTAAAAAATGTTCAAATGGGATGAATAGATAGAAAAACATATGAGGGCAGGAAACTTTATTTTCTTCTTCTCTCTGGTAACGTCTGCCTTCCGTAAAGCAGACGCCTGAATATCAGCTCCTCCTATGTGGAAGAATGACACTAAATATAATCATTAATAGAGACCTACTCCAAAAAAACTTAAACAGCTTCCAGCTTCTTTTTCTGGAGAGGTGGGGGTCTCTTATGTTCCCAGGGGACAAAGTCTCATCAGCCATCTTGAAGGGACATTCGGCTCCATTTCTGCCCTAAGGCTCATTATTGAAACATGAATAGATCAGCAGCTGATAGGTTTCCTGCTGCTTCCTGTCTGTATGATAACAGCTTCCTGCCTATAAGCACTCCGATGCTCCTTCGTACATTTCTTCCTCAGCTCCCACGCTGAGTCACCCCCACCCAGAAAATAAAACCCTCTCCCCGTGTTTATGCATTCCTCCCTGTCATTATGCTACATGTGACCTCCTGCCTCCTCATTAGTCTGCAGTCAGAAACACCTGCTGCCCCAAGGCGGCCCGCAGGCCCCCAGCATCAACCTCTATAGGGAGTCCAAATAGGAGGTCAGCCACACCACCCAGAATAAAGTTTACTGTGTAACTGTTGGTTTGAGGAGCAAACTAAACCATAAAATTCAGTCAAACATGATTCTGCTTTCTTACCAGAGATGTAACAATCTATCGATGTACATCAGAGATGTCCATGTCTGTCCTCGAGGGCCACCACCCTGCTGGTTTTAGATGTTTCCTGTCATAATCTGCAGGGTTAGCTATGTTTCTGGTTGAGTTCATGTTGGATTTCTGTTTCTGGTGTCATTTCTCCAGTTTGTTGTTGGGTTTTTAGTTCAGGTTCAGTAGTTTGTTGCATTTTCTTCTTGTACTGGTCCCCTGTTGCTGATGGTCAAACCTGCTTATTAGTAATTAACTCCTTCGTACATAACCCCCCTGGTTTCTTTTGTTTCTTGCTGGAGCGTTGCATTCCTCACCTTCCGTGTCTAATTTTTTTCTGTTAGCTTTTTCTAGGTATTTTGTAAAAATGCAGAATGACATATTTCACTGCGGTTAGTTGGTGTCTTCACAGGCAAGACCAGGTTTCTTTCTGTATGGATTTACAACTGAATATTGGTGTGAATCTAAATAACTTTCATCCATCCATCTTCTACCACTTATCCAAGGTCAGTTCACAGAGTAGCATCTTAAGCAGAGAAGCCCAGGTTTACCTTTCCTCAGCCACTTCTTTCAACTCGTCTAAGGGAACCCTGAGATGTTCACAGGCCAGTCAAGAGGCATTGTCCCTCCAGTGTGTCCTGGGTCTTTTCTGGGGCCTCCTCCTACTGGGACATGCCTGGAACACCTCTCCAGGGAGATGTCCAGGATTCATCTTAACCATATGCCCAAGACACCTCATCTTGCTCCTCTGGAGGAAACTCATTTAGGCTGCTTCTATCCTTGATTTTGTTCTTCTGGTCACTACCCAAAGCTTGTGACCACAGATGAGGATAAAAACATAAATCAACCAGTAGGACAGACTGATGCAGAGTCTGCATCCCTGCAGATGTCACCCCGTTCCTCGTGCTGATCTCCCGCTCCATTCCTTCCTCTCTCATGGACAAGACCCCCAGATACTTGAACTCCTCCACTCGGAACAGGACCTCATTCCAAACCTGAAGAAGGTACAACACCCTATTCCATTTGAGAACCATGGCCTCAGATTTATAGCTGCTGATCTTCATCTTAACCACTTTACACTTGGCTGTGAGAGTTGGAGATCACAGCCTGATGAAGTGAACAGAAACCCAATCCTGAGAACAAAAAACTGGACCCCCTCGGCTGCACCTAGAAATTCTGTCCATAAAAGTTCTGAACAGAATTGTTGACAAAGGGGAGCCCTGGTGGAGTCCGACCCTCACTGGAAACAGATGCATTCTGCTTCTGGTCCATGTAAACCAACCCTAGTTTACTTCCACAGAAAGGGTCTGGAGCAGCGTGAGCGTACATTCTGATTCTGGGGCAGACTAAAGAAGCAAACTCCGGTCACGGTCCACCACCACGTGAACCCTGGTGTAGTTTTCTTGCAGTGTGAAAGCAAACGGACCATCCAGTGAACCAGAGGAAGTGACGTACAATGCATCAAATCTTCTTCTTTATTGGTTAGTGGTCATTTTATGGAATATCATTCCCTAGCGAGCAGTTGTTGTAACTGCGTGACATTATTCAGTCCACTTGAGTAAAGTTCAGTGTGAAGCCAAACCAGACCAGAGGAATGTGTAAAGTTTTTCTAATTCCCTGCCCAGATGGACCAAGTCCCCTGAACTATCCTGGTGTGAATGCACCCTCAGAGGCTCTGGTACCCCTCTGTCCCCGTGGGACTCCCCATGTGATACAGATGAACGTGTTCACCACACTGTTTCTCTTCAATCTGAGGTTCGACTATCTTGATGGCCCCTCCCCTCCAGGACCCCCAAATAGACCTTATGAAGGAGGCTGAGGAGTGTGATCCCTGTCGTTGGAACACAAACTTCTTAAAGATGGGGGACTACCACCCTGGTCTCCCAGTCCAGTGGAACTACATCTTGTGCTATGTAAGGTTGGAAGAACCAGGATTTTCAGCTGACTTTGTGATGTTCTGATGTTTTGGACTGTTGGTCACAGAAACTGAAACATCTCTGGATGTAACCACAAAATATCTGCTAGATTTTCAGCTTCTCCCAGCAGTCTCTCAGATGTGATAATAGTTTAGAAATCCAGCAATAATTATTTATTATAACCTTTACATTTCATAACAGCAGAACAGAATTCAGATTTAGTGTTTTATCACCAACACTCAGCTCCTCAGAGTCATTGCCGCCGTATGAGAGTGAGCGAGTGAGAAACAAAGCATTCAGCCGAGCAGCAAAGTCTGAGGGAGAAGAGGAGGAGGAGGAGGAGGAAGAGGCAGTGAGGCGTTCAGGTTCAGACAGCTGGAGGAAATCACAGACTCAGACCGGCTGCCAGTTTCTGACATTTGACTGAAAATCTGAAACGTCACGTTCAGAGCGACTGAATGCCTGTTAGCATGCAGTCTGTTAGCCTGTCATCAGCCTGCTGCTGGAAACTGCTGTTACCACGACAACCAGGATTGTATGTGTGTGCGTGTGGGAAGGCCAACTCATCTCCAATCACTCATCACACACACACACACACATGCACACACAGATGAGGGAAGATGTCCTCTAGACTGTGAAGCGTGTCCTTATCCACCTCATCGTCTCTGTGGCTGCAGCCTGGGATAACACGCACACACACACCTTAATTTATCACACCTCAGAAATGTGCATGTGTGTGTGCAGCCATGGACAATGTAATGCTCTCAGAATACTAACACATACACACACACAGATTCTGTAAGAAGTAACCCCAATGACTGAAACTAAAGAACAGAAAAAGCTATAAACCCAATTCCAAAGAAGTCAGAACGCTGCGTAAAATGTAAATAAAAACAGTAACAGCGTCTGTTAAATGACTAGAATATTCATAAGCACTAATAACAAGCCAGATTCTCCCTCTCCTCTTTAGTCTGCAGGACACGCCGACTATGCTTTCCAGAAAGAATTACACATTTAACCACAGAACAGGTTTCCACTTGGCCTCAGACCATTTTAAATGAGCTTTGGTCCAGAGAAGACGGCGCTGGTTCTGGATCTGTTCACATCTGGCTTCTTCTTTGGTTGATGGAGCTTTAACCTGCATTAGTGGGTTTCAGGGTGAACTGTGTTCACAGACAGTGAATTGTGAGAGGCTCTGCCTCTCTGAAATACTCCTTTGGGATTAATAACATATGTTTCATTTATTTTTATTTTATACCCAGTCTTATTGCCAATTAACCTAACTGGCTGTCAAATGCTCCTCCAGTTGTTTCTGATTTGTACTGGTGAGTTTTCCAGCCTTTTGTTGCTCCTGTTCCAACATTTTACTGATGTGTTGGTCCCATCAGGTTCACATCAGCCCATATTTTCCATTTAATGGTAAAATGTCTCAGTTTCACCATGTAACATGTTGTTTATGTTCTACTGGGAATAAAATATGAGTTGATGGGATTTGTAAATCATTACATTCTGTTTTAATTTACATTTTGCACAACATCACAAATTTTTGACATTGAAGTTTCAACTCTGTCCAGAAAATGGACTCATTTCAGCCGAGTTAATCCAAATTCAGCTCACTATTTACATGTGAATTATAAAATGAAATTTATTTCTGTCAATCAGGAAAATGAGTCCTGAGTCCAAAAACCCTAACAGGGATTACTCTGGCCTTTTACTGGAGCAACACAGACGTCTTTGATTGAAGTCTTTCAGTTTACTGGAAACTCTGCCTTAAATTTCTGCTCATGGATTTTTTTTCCAGAGAAAGTAAACAGACTGTGTCGGTGTGTTTGTGAGAACCAGTCTGGAGCTAGAGAGTGAGGATATTTTATTGAATGAGAGGTTGTTTTGGCTGCTTCACAGCTCGAAGCTCAAATTATCCTCATAAATTATTCCACAGTTTGTAACTGAAGTTTTATCAGCCTTTTCTACATCAAGTTAAACAATCAATCAATCAAGTTTTATTTATAAAGCGCTTTGCAACAACCACAGTTGATCAAAGTCAGGGATTAAAAACAAGAATAAAAATATTCTGTACTTGTAAATTATGCATACCGGCTTGTTTCACAAGTGACAGCACTCTCAAGTGCCAGAGTCTGATCTGAATAAAAATGTTTCAGCCTTAAACAGGAGCAGGTCCATGATGGAGAGTAACTCCAGGGACAGAGATGTCCAGAGTTTCAGCCCCGCCACTACAAAAGCACAATCAGCGAGAACAGGAGCGATGCTCATGCAGATCCGTTGAAAGGGTGTCGAAGCTTTATGTGCCTCTACAAACTGGGGAATTATTGGTGAAAGTCATCACACAAGTTCGAAACTTTAAGTCGAGTCAGTATTTGAGGGTTTAGATTAGAGTTTGGTTTGGAGTTTGTCTGTTCGTTGCTTCTTGTGCTGGTAATTCATGGTTAGTTTGATATTTAGCACACATGAGCAGGTTTCTTTTTTACAAAACAAACTTTTTTTCTCTCCCCTTTAAAAAAAAAAGGTAAAAAAAAAAGTCCTGTCCACACTGAACCATGTATAGAAAACCTTTGTCCAGAATATTTACATATGCAACTTCTTTCAGATCTCATCGCTGATCTTCAGTGAAAATCACATTGTTCTCCAAGTTGTCCCCCCTAACGCTATGGTCCAATCAGGTTCAGTGGGTTCGGTGTTGTCTGAGTGTTGTTAGGCCTTCTAAATGGACATTTATGTACAAATATGTAAACATTTCTGTTAGCAACGTTAGCACCAGCACCCACGTGGCTACAGCTGCTGTTGCCACAGAAAAAGAGGGAAGATTAAAGAGTATTTGTGATGTTAAACTTAGGAGAAAGCAGTTCACTGTCTGATGTTACAACCAGAAATGTTCCGCTAGCAAAACATCTTCATCCAGGAAAGAGTTTACCAAAAACTCTGCGATGTCAATAAAGCCTATGTGTGTGTGTGAACAAGTCCTGGTCCCACTGCCTGCTAACACACAGATTGAAGCCAGGGGAACTCCGGTCCTCAAGGGCCACAATCCTACAGGTTTTTGATGTGTCCCTGCTCCAAAACCACCTGACTCAAATTGACGAGTCATTTTGCAAACTTAATGGGCTGTTGGATCGATTTAATTTGAGTCAGGTGTGTTGAAGCAGGAAACATTGGAAAATCTGCAGGACAGCGTCCCTCGAGGACCGACTTTGGGCACCCCTGGCCTAGACAGATACAACAACCAGAAAAGGTTCAAACAGATCTATAAAACATTTCTCTTCACCACAAACAAAGAAATCTGTGGCAAAAATTATATTAAATGACCAACAAGGTGCACAAAATAACCCCTACAAAAAACAATGATGGCAGAAAGTGATGTAAATCATCAACACTGTTACATAAAAAGCAATTTCACAGATTTAAAATGCAATAAGGAGCATCTAATGACTGCAACTTGACACTCAACTGCTGCAAAGGAACAAAACAAGAGCAAGAAGACAGAAAATAAATGCAAACAATAAGCAGCAGGAAAGAAATCAGCCGAATAGAGATGCAAAATTAACAGACACAGAGATGCAACAGACATAAAACAGCTGTAAAATAACTGTAAATGGAAAGAAAATGAATACACATTAACTAAACTAGTGCTAAGGAACATAGAAAAATAGAAAATAAAGCAAAGTAACAGCAAAGACATGCAAAACTATTAAAAGACATTTACAAAAGAACTGTAAACAGATTAAAGAAAAACTGTGAAGACATCCAAACAGAAACAACATGACTGCAAACAGCAGAGGGTTGATGCTTTGCTCGCTAACAGCTCCACACCCACACTGTCACAATATGTCCACAGGTCTGCAGCAGGCTCAAAGAATTTCCAATAAAGTCACTAAACTCTACAGAAAATGATCTGGATGAGGATGTTTCATGAACGAGACGGTTGGAGGATACAGCTGGAGAACGAGGGATGCTCCACGTCACTAATGGCCCTCACAGAGATAGAAGAGCATGAGGTGTGTGTGTTTAGGAGTGTGTGTGTGGCAGCCTTCAGCCTCAGTAAGTGGACTCTGTACACAAACACACACACATACACTTGTCGAGCTCAAGTATCACTTCTCTTTAAACAAGGCAGCAGTGTTTCCTCCCGCCCTGCAGCTCTGAGTGTGTGTGCATGTATGAATGTGTGCTTTCTTTAACCTCTCACTTCTTTCACACACTTTAACCGCCAGCTGCTTCCAGATGTTAGAAACAGCAGAGTCCACAACCTTTTATATCAAACCTCCCTGATCTGTGAATCAGATGAACATCACTCAGTCTGTAAACAAGAAACTTAAGACTAAATTTTCTGGTCCTTATCAGGTCCTAAAAAGAGCTAAATGGGGTCTGGTCTGTCTGAAGGACATTGTTCCAGAGGTCTGGCGGTTTGTTCAGATGCAGCCTTGCAAACCTAAGCAGTGCTGCCATGTTCCTTTTAGAGAGAAGAGGCTTTCTCCTCCAACCCTTCCTAAAAGGCCATACTGGTTCAGTCTTTTTGTAACTGGACTGTCATGAACTTTAACATTTAACATGCCAACTGAGGCCTGGAGAGTCTGAGATGTAGCTCTTGTTTTTTTTTGTTTGTTTTGACTTTGTTTTTGTTTCCACAGTTTGACCTTGGACTCAACTTTCTGGGAAAGCCACTCCTGGGAAGATTGGCAGCTTAATTTAAAGTTTTTCTCTTGTGAATAATCTTTGCTTTTGTAGAACGATGGGGTCCAGATAGTTTGGAAATGAACTTTTCAGCAACAGTTACTTCTCTGAAGTCATTCCTGATGTCTTTCCTGCTTCTCATTGGTATTGCAGCTGGTTACTACTGACCTTCTTAATTCCTGTTTACGCAGTAAGGGTGGACACAGTTTTTCACACACTGACTCGTAGTTTCTGTTCAATTGTACAAAAAAAACTGGGACGCTTTGTAAAATGTAAATGAAAACACAATGCAATGATTTACAAATCTCATGAACCAGTATTTTATTCCCAGTAGAACATAAACAACATATCAAGTGTTGAAACTGAAACATTTTACTAATTCGTGGAAAATATGAGCTCATCTTGAAACTAAACACATCTTAAAATGCTGCTCAACAGACCTGAACCTTGGCCCCCGCCAAAATAAATAATGTTTACTTTCAAAACAGGCCTATTTGTGGGGAAAATGTAATATTTGATTCACATAAAAGCCTTTTAATGTTTTTTCTTCCTAATTGTCCCTGAAATAGTGGTCATGAACCTGTGAGAGGAGAGGAGAGGAGAGGAGAGGAGAGGAGAGGAGAGGAGAGGAGAGGAGAGGAGAGGAGAAGGGAGGAGAGGAGAGGAGAGGAGAGGAGAGGAAAGGAGAGGAGAGGAGAGAAGAGGAAAGGAAAGGAGAAAAGAGAGGCGAGGAGAAGAG
>JBAFTA010000008.1:4661569-4671975 GCA_036919975.1 Melanotaenia parkinsoni | reverse complement strand
AGCTCTGAGGTCTTTACACTGGCTGCCTGTTTGTCAGAGAATAGACTTTAAAGTTCTGCTGCTGGTCTATAAAGATCAGCTGAAACACTCACTGAAAGACCCACCTGTTCTCTGCTGCATTTCATTAGTTTTTATTTGGAAGTCCAGATCTGCATCTGGTTCTTTTAAGCTTGATCATGTTTTTAATACTGTTTTTATTTAATGTTCATTCTTTTTCATTTCTCTTTTAATTTTATGGAAATTATGCTTTTTTTTCTGATGCTTCATTGTCTCTGTGAAGCACTTTGAGTCACCCTGTTACTGAATTGTGCTATACAAATAAACTTGCCTTGTGTAACACCCACTTTAAATAATGAAACTCATATAATCAGGCTATGTGTAATGCTGGGCCAAATCTAAGACTCCTCTGCTGGAGCAAAATGAAAGACTTATGACACAAACACAATAGATGCAGTTAAGTACTGTATGTATTAGAAACAGGACTTACAATAATTACACACAGTCACAGAAAACAACAAGATAATATACAGAAAGAAAAATGGGCCCAAAACCAAATCTTATAAAAGAATAATCAAAAGGCTCTCTGGGGAACTTTAAAGGCATGTATGGTGTCAAGATTCACCAAAAGAGACGTGTTTTAAGTTCCTCTTCCCCTGCAGGGTGTGCAGGAAGCTACTTTCTGAATATGTGTCCTACCAATTGCAGATTCACAGTTCATCAACCATCCAGGCCAGATCAAGTTATCTTCATGACTTGGAACGAGGAATCCTAGCCGGGGCTCGCCACCCCTGCATCCTTATCGGGAAAGCTCATCAAAGTTGAAACTGAAGAAGAAAAGAAAGCTGACCAAGAGCAACCACATACAGGGCTCTGTGGGATCTCAACTGCACGGTGCCATGTGGGAAACAAATAACAGCAAGGTGAAAGTTTACTGCTGGGCTCGATATACATCTCTCTCCGTCCGGAACAACAAAGAACTGGAAATCTCCAGTTTTCTCTGTGCACTTCACTGCGTGCTCGGAAAAGCCAGAACTGCTCATTTGCCTCCATGCACGTTCACTGTGCACTTAGAAAAGTCAACTCTTCTGTTCCACTTCACTCTAAGCAGCTGTTTCACACAGCAACATCACATTTAAACACTTTTCTAGAACAGAATACTGTAAAAAAAAAAAAAAAAACACCTTCAAACTCATGAACATTCGCACAATGCAGTGACATATAAGATTTAGAGTAGCGCTCTATGCTGACAGGGTTACATCTGCCTTGCAATTTGTCCATTAGATAATACCTAACGACTTGCTTCATCAGTTTGGATGTGTGTGAGGGCTATGAGTATGCAGACTGCTGCCCATTTTTGTAGTTTTTGGGGAGCAATAAAGTGAGAGTTGTCTTCGTTGAATGGTGTACCTGGCATCCTGTCTCTGTTCGTTATTTTGTCGCTAACTGTTCAGTTAGTAAGATCTGTTTCATCAAAATAATTTATTCCAGTAGAAAAATTAAATTAAATCTAAATGATCAGTGTTACATGTGCCTTAATGCCATACATTTCCACATATAACTAATGGGCCAAAGGGACCAGAATACATTCAGGATCTACTGGTTTCTTAGGAAGCAACCAGATCCCTCAGGTCATCAGGGTCAGGTCTACTTTCTGTTCCAGACTCAGAAGTAAACATGGAGAGGCAGCGTTCAGCTTTTATGCTCCTCACATGTGGAACAAACTCCCAGAAAATTGCAGGTCTGCAGAAACTCTCAGCAGTTTCACATCGGGGTTAAAAACTTTTCTATTTGCTGCCTTTTATGAAAACAAGTGATAATTTCCCACACTGGAACTTTATTTCTAGCATTTTATCTATTCTATTTTAGCTTTTTTATCTTTCTGTTTGATTTAATTTCTTTATTTCTTTTTAAAATGAGTTTTTAATGCACTTGTTATTGCGTCTGCACCCTGCTGTAATGCTTTTAATGTTTTATGTAAAGCACTTTGAATTGTCTTGTACATGAAATGAACTATACACATAAATTTGCATCGCCTAACACGTGGCCATGATTTAACATAATTTCTATTGATGTCACCAGACAGTTTGATTATTTTCTTTTAGACCAGCTCGGTTCAGCTCAAAGTTGTGGCTCTATATAGAAAAAAACAGCTGTGTGTGTGTGTAAGTGTGTGTGTGTTTACACCTGAATTAAGTCCCAGATCACCTGTTAACTCAGGCGTAAGTTAAAAGCTGCCGTTGTGACCAGGGTTGGTGTTTTTACTGCAACACTAAGCTGAAACAGAGGAAGGAGGAGGAAGAGGAGTGAGGATTAACTTTACATGGTAGCAGTTGTATTAAGTATCACACACTCACGCACACACAGAGCTGGCTCAAGCTGAAAACCACTCACAGGGCAGCATTAACAGCTCGTACCATGACAACTGCCTGCAGGAGTGTGTCTGTGTTTGTTAAATGGAAACAACTGGGGGTGTTTGAGGCTCTCCGACCCCTGAGGTGAGGGCAGCGGTCGAGGATGCAGAAAACACACACAGCATGGAAAATCCTGAACATCCTGCTTGAGTTTGAAGAATTTTTCTCTCTTAAACTTGTTAATCATTAAATTTCCTGCCACACCATCCATTTCATTACTTTTCTGCAGGATCACCTGAAGCAGCACCTAATGTGAAATGTCACAACTGGTAAAGTTACGTCTGAAAACATCACAGCTGCATATTTTTACAGCGATCTGAAACATCTCCGACCTCGCTGCCCATGACAGAACCACCTCATTCTGTCATTAAAGTTTCAGATGAGCAGCAGGAAATGGACAGACAGATGGAAGGATGTTTAATTCAGTGAAATTCACTCTAGTTTATTTCTTCTGAGCTTGTGATCCTCCAGCTGCTGGAGTCTGACGCTCCATCCACTGATCAGCTGACTCATTTCATCACTTGTTTCCACATAATGAGGCACAATATCTAGTACTTACAGATCTGCCATTGCTTTTCTGCAGAATATTAATGATCAAAGGTCAAAGAGATTCAAACTTCACCTGTCTGTTACAGTTCTGGGTGCTGCAGGTTGCTCAAATGAAGTGTTTTATACCAAAAGCTACGTCTTTAGCAACTCTGGCAACTGATCACGCTACTACCAGATTCTGAAAGCTGAGAAGTGGAACTTCCTTTTAATATCGCGGGCTTGCCCGATGGGGGAAGCGAGCAGGACCAGAAAGCTACACTTCCTATTGCTGGCAACATGGTCGAATTTAAAGGGTTTAACAGGTTTTTCAAACGTTGGGGCACATGCTGAAACAAGCCGATCAGTCTTTCCCAGAGCCAGAGGTCATGTCTATATCCTCTGAGGGCTGCAATACAGTCAGGACCAGTACTAACCAGTACCCCCCAGGAGGCAAGCTTCTAAGTATGACAAAGCCTGTAGCCCAGTGGTTTCCAAACTTTCTGAGCCACAACCCCCAAGATAACATATGTCAGTGTTCACAACCATAAATAAGGATGAAAAAGTAGTTTTTAGTGAATTATGTTAAAAGCTGTGACATGGCACCCATATGCAGAAAATCTCTGGCTGAGATAGGACTAAATTCAGATTTTTACAGTAGCACCTGTAATAACTTTGTCTCACCTGAAGATAAAAAATACTAAATGTAATTATTGAAAAATTTCCAAAATGTCATAAATAAGAAGGTTAAAGTGTTTTTTGGTGGATTTGGTTCACTGCTTTGACAAAGCGCTTACATGCCCAAAATCAGCTTCTCTCGCCTAAATAATGCCTTTTTAATAATTATAGCTTTGTTCCCTGTGACACGTAATGGACAAAGTGGTACAGAAGAATGAATGAATGAATGAATGACTTTGTTTATGCATTAATGCCTTAAAAAATTACTGTGTTAATTTCTCTGTTTAATCTCTTTGCATAAACGTGTTCATAAAAATCCTAAAATAATTTGATAAATGTAGGCTATATATTTTTTACAATGATCTGGGGACCCCTGTAATTATTTAAGGACCTCCATGGGGGTCAGGACCTCAGTTTGGGAAAGCCTGCTGTAGTCCATGTTGAACCAGTTTCTGATCGTTTAAAGAACTTTAAACTTTTTTGAGATAAATTAATAAAACTCAATAGAGATCATCAGAAGCGCACAGCAGGACTAAGAGGTCAAGCTCTTAGCTTTCTTATAATAAGTAATATCTTATATAAGTAGTATTTTCTGTCTTAATATTCCTGAATTGACCAAATTTGGGAAACGAGCTTTAAGCCCCTACAGCCTGGAACTCATTACAATCTGAAACTGTCTGAACTCATTTCATTTCATACCTTTCACTCTTTTTTTTACTTTCCAGACAGCGAGAAGCTCATGAACAGTGTCTGTGTTCTTAATTGTTTCTGACCTCATTTTTAATTATGTTTATTGGTAATGTATCGTTTGAAAAAATATCTTGATCTCAATGGACCTTTAATCTGGTTAAATAAAGGTTAAAAAAATTCAGTGAAATCCATAAGTCTCGTCTTTGTGTTTGTGTGTTGTTGCTGCCAGCTTTACATCCTCTATAACAGACGTTACAGTCGGTAAACATGTTTCTAAAAAGAAAAACTGAGCTGTTTTCCGTCTTACAGCCTAGAGTGCAGCACATTCAGTACAAATCAGTGTGTACACCCAGATGTTGTGTTTCCATCCATGCTGGCCATGACATTTAAGAACTGTGACATTTAAGAACAACATTGAGATAAAGCACTGTCACGCATAATTTAAAAAACCAAACAATAGCAGATTTGATAGGTTTCTTTACTTTCAGTGCACGTAAATGTAAGCAACCAGAATCGAACAAGCTCTGCTTCAGTCTTTGAGTTTAGAGTCTGCAGTGTGTCTCTGGGTGCATCAGTCAGCAAACTGAGTGAAAATCTCTGCAGCTGCACTCAGCGCGCTTCATGATGTTAAATCGTAACGTGTCAGCAGGGGAAGGAGGATTGAGACTCAGCACTGAACAAATCCTCCACATGTTTTCCTACTGAACACAATTACACTCATATTTACACTCATCTATCAAATTATCAGGTCCAACTGCTTGTTAACACAAATTAGCCAGCCAATCACACGGCAGCAACTCAACGCATGTAGTCATGAAGACATGGTGAGGTCGACTTGCTGAATTTCAGAGCATCAGAATGAGGAAGATAGGGGATGCAAGTAACTTTGAATGTGGCATGGTTGTTGGTCTGAGGCTGCTGATTTACTGGGATTTTCACACACAGAAATCAGAGGAGAATGGGCAGACTGGTTGGAGATGACAGAAAGGCAAGTAAGTCCAGTAAGCATTGGTTCAAACCAAGGTCTGCAGAACAACATCTCTGAACACGCAACACGTCCAGCCTTGAAGCAGATGGGCTCCAGCAGCAGAAGACACACCGGGTGCCTCCTGTCAGCTAAAAACAGGAAACTGAGGCTACAATTCACACACACTCACCAACACTGGACAATAGAAGATGGAGAAACGTTGCTGGTCTGATGAGTCTCAATTCGAGCTCCACATTGAGGGAGATTCTCATCATGGATGCAGCCGACAAACCTGCAGCAACTGTGTGATGCTGTCATGTCAATATGGAGCTAAAAGGTTTCCAATTAAGGCAGTTCTGAAGGAAAAAGGGGGTCTGACCTGGGAGCAGTAATCGTAGACCTAAAAAAAGTGTTGATGAGTGTAAATTTTTCCCTCTTTTAATGCTGTCGATTCACCAGAAATCTCAATTTAAATGCTTATTTTTGAGAATCTCAGTTTCTGTGATCATGGCCTGGAAGTTTCACTCAGCTGCTGCTGCTGGAAATAATCTGAATAACCTGAATCTAAATGTCTGGCTTCTGTGAAATGTGCAGGTCACACTCCAACAGCCTGTTATGCTTCTATTATCCATCTTCACACACAGTTTCAGGGTTATTAAAAAAGGCTCAATGATGTCCTGCAGCAGAAGATTTATTTCTGTCAAATGAAGCATTTATTGGGACTATTTTCAGCTGCAGACGGAGCCGCACTTCGTTTTCTGGTGCCTTTTATGGTGATGAGCTCGTGTCCACTGTTGGATGCTGCTGACATTTAAAAAGGTTAAATACAAGGACTCATTATCATCAGATGTTTGATGGTTTTTATCTGCAGTTTATAAACACAGGAGTGTGAAATAGTGTTTACTTTGAGCCGGAAAATAAAACGAACTTTTAAATTATTTAGATTTGTGTTTCCAGAAGACTGAAATTACACACACACAGCTAGGAGTGTGACCGACACCTCCATCTGCAGCTTCTGTAACACAGATCACAGAGTTAATCCGGAGCTCACATCACACACAGACTCTCAGTTTCCTTCATAGTGACCAAACTGTCCGAGGCCCTCTCCTCTTACCCCTCCGATCCCCGGAGAGAGGAAGACGAGGAGGAGGACAAGAAGGAAGCCTTGAGATGGAAATGAAGAGCAAGAAAAGTCTGAAACAGAATAAAGGATGGGGAAGAAGGGGACCATGGCCACCACTGTGGTCGTCCTTATTCTGATTGGTTAAACCGAAACATAAGTTAAACCAGGATAAACACTTGTCTGCTTGCTTTTATATTATTTCTTATTGTTTTGTAATTGTAATTTTTTAATCTATATACATTTAAGTGTTTTATTCCAATTATTTTAATTCCATGTCCTTTTTCTCTGTTTATCACTTATGCATTTTATAAAGAGCTATAAATAAAGTTGAGTTGAATATTATCATGAAATATAAATATGTGTGAACTGAATTAATAACAGAAGGTGACAGATATATTTGTTCCATAGATCTGATATTATATATGTGGCCTACCAGTATATGGACGGACAAGGGACGAGGGGTGGTGGGATTTGAGGGTTTTGTGGGTAACCCTCTGCTACCCTTAATATGCTTAAAGTAATATTTAAAGTCTTTCTTCCTCTGCCAGATAAAGGATTTTTGGAATACAAATTTTTGCTTTTCAGATATTATATCTTGTATAATATTTAAAATCTGTAGCAGAGTTTTGTTTTTTACATTGGAACGGGCTCAGTGTTGTTTTTAAGGATTTCCACACACCCAAGAAGCCCTGTCTTCCACACACTGATTCTAACCAACGTCACCAATGATCCTGCTGGATCCTGTAGTTACTGTTTCCACCATGGGGTCCAGGTAGATATGGGACGTTTGGTGCCGTTCAGTCAATTTTCACCTTGGTTACAGTTCCACAGCAACCATACCTTCACCTGGTAGGCAGCGTGTCAGACAGACAACAATAGATGTGTCAACTACGTAACAGTGTGATATCACAGTGGTGCTGTGGCTTCCTTGAATGGTATTGAGAAAAAAAAAGACACAGAAACAAAGGAGGAGAATGGTGGACATCCAGCAGTTTGTGTTTTCTTCTTGGCTTTAAACAACAAAAATCCAACCTTATATTTAAACATGAAGCTGTTCCTCATATGTCCTTACATCCAACTCACACAGGAAGTGTTGACTCTTTTTAACAGCGGATTGCAGTGAGTCAAGCTTCACTGGGTCGAACTGGAAAGACTGGGACCCCAACAGAAGAGTCCCAAAAACGTAGGACAGCTCTGATAGATTATTCTGGCACCCAAACCAGTTTTTTCCCATGAAAACACAAAAAAAGAGTACTGACCGATCCTGTAATGACCCGAGCCCGTTGGTGGAAACGGGGCTCATCGATCAGCCACCCCACCCTAACTTCTGTTTTATCTTGGCCACCCCGTTATAAATTTCCTGGACATGCCCCTCAGGAAGAAGAAATCAAACAAAGGAGAGAGGATGAACAGAAGGAACAAAATGAGATGAGGAACCACGAGAAGACAAAAGACTGAAACCTGAGTCAGAGCAGACAAAGAGGAGAAGGGAGGAGTGAAAGCAGAGAGGAGATCAATGTTTCTCTCCATCTCTGTCGGTGAGGAGTTCCCCCTATTCTTCTTTTTCTACTTCTTCTCTGGTTTCCTGACCAACAGCAACATCACGTGACTCTGGTTAATGACTCTGGTTAATGATGTCATCTGTCTATCAAACCCACTGAAGCTGACAGGTCGTCACTTCATTACGCTGTTCGCAGTCATCGTGCACGCTCACACCTAGAGCGGGGTTTCATCCCGCCTCATTAAACGCTGCTTCCGTCAGAGCTTCTGCACATCTTCCTGATCAAAGCCACTGTGGGCTGTGGTGGGACAGCAGTTTTTGGGTTTTTCTTTTTTGGGGCCTGTGTTAGATCCCGTCTGTTTTATGAAAGGAATCCTCACTCTAAGTGTTGAAGCGTTTGTAGCCTCAGTCGGTATTAGCTGGAAAGCAGCCGTAGAATCACTGGAAGTGCCCATTTATGCTGACTTGATACGTCTTAATAAATAAATCCCTTTTTTGTCATATATATTTATATATATATTCATATATATTCATATATATTGTTTATGGGAAGGGAACAATGCTGCTAATAAAGTTTATCAATGTGTTTGCAAACCAAAAGTTACTGAACTTTTATTCATATTGCAGTACATTAATAAAAAAAAGTGTCTATTGCACTACTTTTAAATGCATTAATGCACATAATGATGCAGTTAATCAGAAAAAACCTATGTGATTAATCCCAATTAACAATGTTCATCGTTTCCCTGAAATACAGATTTCATGTCCATCACTCAGACCTTTCTGCTTGGTTACCATGGTGACAAGCCCCTCACAACATGAAAATTCCTTGATGATGGTGAGAACAACAGAGCCTCATTTAAAAGCATTTAAAAAGAAAAATCCAGGAAAAACTGATTTCCAGCTAACGTGGTGGTTTTGGTGTCAGAATGGAAGTAGCTCCGTACTTTTCCAAGTGAAACATGTCCGGAGTAGAGATGTCATGAATATTTAATTTCACAATCAAATGGGTAATTATTCGTAAATATTCCTCACGATGGTTAAGATCGTATCTGAACCATAACAGCAGATCAGCTCAACTTGCAGTTATTTGATTAATTAAATGGGTCGTCCTGGTCCATCCTCTAAAAGTTAGGCTTGGAAATCAGGCTACCAAAACTATCCAAATTTTCATAAATAAGGAAGATAAAGTGGTTTTTGGTGGTTTTTTTATGCCAAATTCACAATTTTAATATGATGTGAGTCGTAACTTTATGCGTTAATGTGAAAGAAGAATAAATTATCACAGTCCTAATTTAACTGGAATGAGTGATTTTACATATTTACAGTGTTGGGAAATTAATTTAGGCGTAATAATCAGGATAAACGTAAAACTGTGATTTTTCCTTTGGGAATAATCATACCATGAACATCTGGTCTGAGGACTCGCAGTCCTCAGACCAAATATTTTTTGTGTTTTTACTATTTATGTTTTATCAAGGTTTCATTTGGAGCCTTTTTGTTGTTTATGGCTTGAAATGAGTCCACTGTACTTTCAGTTAGTTGTTTCTCTGATAAAAGTGACAATGATAATAAAAACTTATCTAAAAATAAACGTTTAATGTTTTGCTAAATAAAAGAAGAAAAAAGAGAAAAACTATTAAAAGGGAAAATACGAAAAAAGTTGGGAAATTTCTTATAAACATTCTCTCTCTCTCACACACACACACTTACACATACACACACACACACACACACACACTTGTTCTGATTAAACCAGACAAAACAGAGTTGATGGATCAGCTTTCCACTTTGAAAGCCAAACAGCAAAAAGGAAAGTTAAACAAGTTTATCACCGCTGAACAATGTCTGACAGGGTGTGTGTGCACGTGTGTGTGTGTGCACATGCATGTGTGTGTGTGTGTGTGTGAGAGAGAGAGAGAGAGAGAGAGAGAGAGAGAGAGACATGGCAGGACAAGACTAAGCATGTTCACTTCCAGACTGAAAAAGGCCGATGCGTCATCTAATCGCTATGAGTCTGTTTCTGTTTGAAATGTCTGCATGCACATGCGTTTGTGTGTTCACTGTGCACGTGAAACATGCACTTTTACAATAAAAGTCTGTGCTTGTTTTATAAAAATGTCAATTTCCAGCTTTAATATATTTCAGAAACCAGTTTAATGAAGAAAAGATGAAAATGCTCCTTTAATCCAACAGAGGAAACAGACAGTTGGCCAATCAGACAGCTGCATTTAAAGGTGTCGCTGACCTTTGACCTCACTGCTGCCAGCATGACATCACTGAACTCATTTATCTGAGTGCTGCAACACACACACACACACACACACACACACACACACTGGTTATCTACCATCTCTGTGTGAATCAATCTCTGCTGCTGAAACACTCCATCCAGAAAGGACGATGAGGAGGAGGATGGGACTGAATGCTCACCAAATACTGTGTGTGTGTGTGTGTGTGTGTGTGTGTGTGTGTGTGTGTGTGTGTGTGTGTGTGTGTGTGTGTGTGTGT
>JBAFTA010000008.1:4588198-4601722 GCA_036919975.1 Melanotaenia parkinsoni | reverse complement strand
TGAAGATGAGGACGATCAGACGGATGAAGATGAGGACGATCAGACGGATGAAGATGAGGACGATCAGACGGATGAAGATGAGGACGATCAGACGGTTGAAGATGAGGATGATCAGACGGACGAAGAAGGGGACGATCAGACGGATGAAGATGAAGACGATCAGACGGATGAAGATGAGGACGATCAGAAGGATGAAGATGAGAACGAGCAGGCGGATGAAGATGAGAACGAGCAGACTGATGAAGATGAAGACGATCAGATGGATGAAGATGAGGATGATCAAACGGATGAAGAGGACGATCAGACGGATGAAGATGAGGACGATCAGACGGATGAAGATGAGGACGATCAGACGGTTGAAGATGAGGATGATCAGACGGACGAAGAAGGGGACGATCAGACGGATGAAGATGAAGACGATCAGACGGATGAAGATGAGGACGATCAGAAGGATGAAGATGAGAACGAGCAGACGGATGAAGATGAGAACGAGCAGACTGATGAAGATGAGGACGATCAGACGGATGAAGATGAAGACGATCAGATGGATGAAGATGAGGATGATCAAACGGATGAAGAGGACGATCAGACAGATGAAGAGGACATAATGGACCAAAGTATCTGCAGGTTGTGCAGCAGCTACCTGCCACTGTACCACTGTGCCACTGTACCACTGTACCCGATGTGCTGTCATCTTTTGAGTTGCTGCTTCGGTCATAGTTGAAGAAAACTGGACACTTCCAGATGGCAGGACTAAATGAGGCGTTCTTCATTTGAGTCCTCTAGGACCTTGTCGACAACATGACTCGGATGAGAGAAGTAACGGGAACATGAACGTGGCTCCTTAGGAAGCTGTGTCCATCCACAGACGTTCTTCCATTCAGCTCTCCTCACCATCTCTCAGAGAGCAGAGGACTCACATCGCTGCTGGTTCCAGTTTCCTCTTAACTGGAAACTGGAACCAAAAGCAGCTCAGTGCAGCATCATTTCTGTAGATCCACCGTTAAAGGCACAAACGAGACACGTTTACCTTCCCCTCTTTGTCTTCTTGTTTTAAAAGCATGTCATTGTCCCAGAATGCATTGCACAGGTAAAATAATGATGACCTTAAAAACATAGTAAACAGATTTACAGGTTTTTGAAGTGATCGGGAGTTTTCACGTGGTGGTGACAATAAATTTTAACAGAACATTAACATGTTAAGTCCAACAGCTCTTTAAATATCAAATATCAGCATCACACCTGTGTGTGAACGTGTATCTATGAAAACGGGTTGTGTGGTTTTCTCCCCTTTTTTTAAATTTAATTATGCTGCTCCTCCTCAGATGTTGTGGAGGATGGTACTGGGACATTAACAGTGTGAAGAGAGGGTTGAGCTGATAATTTACACCTGAGTGAACTAGAGTTCGTTCAGTTTTATTAATGATTGACTCCACAATGAGCGATTTAAACAAACACAATACCTCTGACACTGTTCGTCTGTTGTTGGACGACACGCGAAAGACTTATGAGGAACTTTGAACTTTTTTTTATTCATCTTAGAGCAGTTTTGTGTTTGTCATGATACCAGGAACGTAGTCAGTATCAGCTACACGGAAATTCCATGACATTTAACATCAAATGTTCTGACAGATCATCCAGATCCACTTGTGACCACAGTACCTGACCTGGGACATTCCCATGAGGAGCTAAAAACAATGCAGAAAACAACCTGAATTTACAGGCGGTTTAATCTGCCACAACTAATCTGAGAAAAAAAAAAGCTGCAGGTTAAATGAGGAGGAGAATAAACAGTTTAACCTGGACCAGGACTCGGGGTCAAGACCCTGGACCAGTTCTGTAAAACAGTTTCTGTTCACATGTGATGAACTTGTTTGTTTCCTCGTCTGAGAACCGACATGTTTTAAATGTGTCGGTGATTCATTCATGATGGATCATCTGTCGGATTTTACACGATGCAGTTAAATGGATCTGGTGATGTTTAGTTCTTGTTTCAGAAGTTACATAAACAACCAGTTTGGTTTGACTTTGTTGGGAAGTGATTCCTGACTCTGATCTCACATAGTTGAAAGTTGTTTAGCATGAAAACTGTCAGTCATCTCTTTCCTGATTGTTGTTGAAGATTATTATGATATAATCACTGTTACAGATAATTACGTTATTTCTAGCTGGGATTTAGTTTGCCTCAAGTGGCACATTTAAATGTGATAAGTTAAAATTAAAGTGATTTCAAAGTCATACCTATACATTTATTATTGTAGCTGTTACACCCAAACATAATCAATCAGGAGTTTCTGAGAAATCTTCAAACTGATATGAGGTCTGGATCAGTTCTGTGATGGTAGGGGTGGGATCAGAGGAGCTTTTTATTTTTTTATTGCGATTTTTCTGACCAATATTGTGATTTAGTTTACATTTAATCTTTAAATACTAGCTTCTGTTCATGCATTAATATATTTCCTATACGAGACGGAATATTATCACATGGCATCAAACAAACATTCTAACAAGGACAAAAAATTAAAATAAAGTTAAAATATGAACAGCGTCCCTTACCAACTACATGATGCAACCTGTGGCCAAAACACTGAAGGTACATGGTTGAATCTGGGTTCTGCAATTATATGAGACCCCATAACGTTGGACACCTTAAGTAGGCCTGTCACGATAACAGATTTAGCTGGGCAATAAATTTTCTCAGAAATTATCGCGATAAACGATAATATTGCTCAAAACGATAATGTTGTCATTTTGAGACCATTTTCAACTAATATAATGACAATGCCATAATAGTGCAAACACACCCTTTCAAAGATCCATAAACTTTCATTTTAAATGAACATTTTACACTGGACCTGGAAGACATTTTAAATAACAAAACAAAAACCATAAAAAGAATGGACTCTCCGTCTTATTAACAATGAATGAAAACCAAACACAATAAGTATGATGGATAATAACGTCTGCTCTGTAAACAAAATTGCCTTTAAAAAATATATTTTAAAAAAATATTAAACATGAGGCTCAGACAGGGAAAACTGGCAAAGCTGGCTATTAAAAAAATAAATAAATAAATAAATCACACACGCCGGGACACCGGCCCTAAAGTAATGCGGTCGACTGGGAATCCTCTCGATTAGCCGGCATTGCTCTTGATGTTTATTTTGTCATATACGGTAGTATATCTGACTGTATTTGTGTAATGTGCCTGCGCATTACAGGGGTTATTAGGGTAGACTAGGAAGGGGGGGGCTTTGTACTGACATTGTAGGCTACATGTGTGTGTTCTACCTCCTTGTGGGGAGCAGCGAAACAATAAATGAGGAAGTGCTCGCAGCTATTAGTTCTCCATTTGACTTATTTACATATATCAGCATAAGAATAGGAGCGCAAGAGTGTGTGAAGCCACTTAAATGTGCAAGTCTCACAGCCAGTGTGTGTTTGCAGCCCTGCAAAACAAATGTGGTGTACCGGCTCGCACCGGCAAACTTATCTCGCTCATTTTTTCTTGCCATGCAATTAATTGACTTATTGCTTATCGCGATATGCATAGCTTTAAGTCTGGGAAGACAAAATAACACCTGACACTCTTCATCACTTGGAAGTGTTGGGAGAAGGAATGGGAATGTTACAGAGATTCAGAGATTCACAGAACCTATTTTTTCTGAAATGTTTCAGGTCTGAGATGAAAACTGTAGGAAATGAACAAATTAAACGAAGCTGATGATAAAACATGAACTAAGTCTGTGAATCACTTTGTAGAGTCCAGATGTTTGTCCAGTTTAACAGAAGGAATAACAACATGTATCAGGGTGAAATTTATTTTAAATCACTATTTTTAGTAATCTATCTATCTATTAGTAATCTTTTTAATTCACTATTTTAAAACTGTTGCGTGTTCCAGTTTGGGCTTTGGGTGTCTGTGTTTGGTCTGCAGAGGCTTGAATGAAGACTTTTTTCTGTTGTGACCTTTACGGAGGCTAAATGTGTGAAACTGTTCAGAAATATTTAAACATGTTTTCTTTAGCTCGCACGCTAACCAGATGAAAGCTGAGGTTGGTGGGTGGTTGGTTGGTTTGGAGGGGGGTGAAACTCAACTTTCTTGTTGCAAAAATACTATTTCGTTCTGGGGGAAAAAATGGAGGCAAAGTGAAAGAGGAGTTTCATGATGCGGTGCCTGTGGGACGGCAACTCTGCTCTCATTTCCCTTTTTGTGTCCACATAACATCACTCTGAAGTGAAGATAAAACACCAGGTTTAGGAGGAAATCAGTGGTTATAAATGTGTAGGAAGAGAGGAAAGTATCTGTTTTACATCATCTGTGAGTAATTTGAGTGATTCATCAGCATCTGGACATCCTACATCGCAGACTTTTCTGGATCAACACTCAGTTTAATCAGAGATGTTTGAAACTTTTCACCACCTTTAGGAAAAAAAACAACAAAACAATACACTTATATCTCTCTGTGGTTGTTTTGCTTCTCCATTATGAATTTACTCTCACTGGCCACTTTATCAGGTCCACCTTGCTAGTACTTGGCGTGATAGCTTCAACAAGGTGGTGGAAACCTTCACGCAGTTGAAGCAGGTTTGTCGGCTGCATCCATGATGAGAATCTCCCGTAAAAAACTCCCGATTAAGTTTAGTAAACTATACTTACAGTATTTTTCTGTTAATCTTTCTGCAAGTGCGGCTTAATGTTGTTTAAATATGTAATGTAGCATCAACTCTTTAGCATCCAGCACTGTCTCCTAAACTGCATGAGATTAAACATGTAATAATTAACTTGGAAATAACTATTGTTAAAAAATTGAAATGTCATTGTATTTCTACGCGGCTGTGGTATGCTGTTCTAACAACGTATGACAAACACCGACGGCTTCGTCTCCTCTAACCTGGGGTGGAAACACATGAGATGCTTTCGCATGTTTTTAGTATTATTGTTATGTTTTATTTTGGATTTGGAACACAGCAAGTTGGCAGAATAGTGGGGGGCCTGACCATGTAACACCCAGAAAGAGAAAACTAAAATTTTAAAGTCAATACGAAAATTGACTGGAAGCTAACGAAGTTTTGATAAAACAGGGGTGATGTGGGCCGTTCTGGGCGTACCCAATAAAAGTCTAGTTCTGCACTGAAGTCTGGTCCAAGGCGCCTTATTGAAACAAGTGAAAACAAAATTACAATAATCAATACAAGACAGGATAAAAGCATTTCAAAGGTCTGATTTTGACAACATTCTCCTAACTTCAGAGACAGATCTGAAATGAAAAAACAGTTTTTTGGTTAGCTGTCAGGAAGGACCCTTGATCAAACACAAGCCCAGGGCTTCTGAGGCTGGTTTTAACAGCTGAGCCCAGAGCACCAAGATGGTTTTTGATCAGGTAGATTTCTTTTCTTTCACAAGTCGTCTCGACCATGTTTCTGTGACTAAGGCCATGTCCACATGGAGATGAGTTTAGGTCTGAGTTCTTCATTGTGTGGATGTTTTGTCTACCAAAAAACATCATTTAGGGAACCTGAAAACACTTATTCATATCTGAAGGTTAATAAATGTGAAAACTCCAAATTTTTGTTGCCGTGTTTACAACCCAAATTCACAAACCCCACTGACAGCTCCAGCAGCGGAGGACTGCAGTGGTGCGTTTGTGCTGCAGAAACTACTGAACATGATTTGGCTTTTCCAGCAAAATCTTACAAAAATTCCAAATCCACACGCGTCTCTCTCTTAGCTAAACTGTCCGGTAGCTTCTTCGTCATAGGTTTTTCATCACATACGTTTATGCATAATTATGCTCCATGTCGTCTTCTCTGTTTTTGTCAGGCCTGACAGATGTACTACAGTGTTTTCAGTGGTTTTGTGTGGACATGCACATTTCTTGAAATGGTTTGGTCTTCGTGGAAAACCTCTGAAATGAAATTGGTTCTGTCTGCGTGTGGATGTAGGCTAAATGTTGCTGCCATGTGATTGGGTGGTTAGATATTCGTATTACAAGCAGTAGAACAGGTGGAGCAGATAAAGTGGACAGTTAGTAAATGTTTCTTAATGTCTGCAGTCGTTTTGTGGGTCGTGCATGGAAATTTTTGCACTTTCAACACATATGAGATCAAACTTTTCTAGTTTTGGGTTCTGAGTTTTTTCTGTTTCTTGTCTTCAAACTGAAACTCAACTTGGGGGGAATTAAATCAGGATGTTGACGAGCAGCGGCGGCTCTGCAGTGTTTGTTGGTGTATAATAAATAGGAGTGATGAAGAAGAGCGTCACTGTGGATGTGCAGAGGTGAAAGAGGAAGTGTGTGCAGCCGTCAGCAGACAGGATCCTGCAGAAGATCACAGCAGCACGGCCTCACATTAAACCCAAAACGAGGCTGCGTGGAGTTGATTTTACCATCAGCTCCCTCCTGATTAACCAGCCAGCTCCACCACAGAGCTGTGGGCTCACAGAGCTTCTGTCTGGGCCTCGACTGTATTTTCCGCTGCAGTTGTTTCAGATTTACATGCACATACAAAACAAACCAGCTCAGCATCTCATAGAGAATTAGTTGAATCTTTCTTTTTCTCCAGCTGAGCCTTGGAAGCTGGAGGTATCTGTTTCTTGTACCTGAATCAGCAGTTTTAGCACTAACAGAAAGTGTTTCCCTCCATGACTGACTTTAATTCGTATTTGTTTGGTTTAGTTCAGACATGCTAATAAGTCCAGAAACAACTTTAATCATTTCGGGAAGGGATCCAGGATTCAGACCTGGATTGGCTGGGAACTCCAACCACGACTCTGCAGCGTTGTTTTTTATCAGTGAAGAAACATCAGACTGACTCTGAGGATCGTAATTTTTATTTTATTTTTTCTGAGGCTCAAACTGACTCTTTGTGTTTCTGTGGTTTCAGTGGACGGACCGTACTTGCAGATCCTGGAGCAGCCGAAACAGGTAACCCTCAAAGGGATTGTGACGCAGTCTCAAACCCACCATCAACTTCCTGTCTGCAGCTTTTTCTCCAGCAGACATCATTTCTTTTAACCTCGCTTTGCATTTTAATGTCAGGAAGTTTCTTTGAGCTTCCGTCAGGTTTAATGCTCTGAACATCCTGCTGTTAATGCACATCATAAAACAAAAAGACATTTTTGTCAGTGATGAATTAAAAACCAGCAGCTTACAGCACGAGACCGTCCTTATCAAAGAAAGAGACCTTTAATATCACTGAACATTTACAGGAATCCTGAAATAAAAACTGGTTTTTATTAACTCCAAACATATTTGTTCCACAAAATGACTCTGTACATGGAAACATTTTTAAGTATCACATCTGCAAGTCACAATTGTTTCATTCACTTGGTTTTTCTGAATCTGTTTTTCACAAGATAATATGCTCTGCTTGTCGGTGTTATTAACAGGCTACTTCTAAACGAGAGACACTTCTGTTTCCTCCATGTTGTTGAGTTTCATTCAATTTGACACATCGGGAGGTTCTCTCCTCTCTAAGGTTTGTAGGTGGGATTGTTATAGAAGGACAAAAACCGAGGACTTTACGGTTGTTCAGGCAGAAAGTCCAGTCATGTCTGCTGGACATAGCCATGTTTCTCCAGGATCAGTAGGCCAGTGCGTTCAGGCTACGCAGCAACACAGGAGACATTAAGACAGAGGTGTCCAAAGTTGGTTCTTGGGGGCCGCTGTCCTGCAGGTTTTCAGTGTTCCCTGCTCCAACACACCTGACTCGGTTTGAATGAATCTAACAGCCTATGAAGTTCCACACAATGACTGATTAATTTCAGTCAGGTGTGTTGGTTCAAATGAACGAGTCATTAACAGACACGTGTAGAACTAGACAACAAGCAATTAGAAAATGATTCGTTTGAATCAGGTGTGCTGCAGCAGGGAGACGTCTAGGATAGCTGCCCTAGAGGACCGGAGTTACTCATCCCTGCCAGTCATCCGGTTTTCCATCATCAATACAAGATCTGAATACAAGTTAAATCTTGTGCATTAAGCTGATCCAAACTGTTACAGTAAACGTGTGCTATACTCAGAACTGAGGTGGAAAATCCTGTTTCACAGATTCCAGTAAAAAAAAAAAAAAAACTTGAAAAATGTCAGTGACGTGCGGTTTATGGTTGGTGAGGCACTGATTTATAATTGTAAGAGCTGAAAAGAGCATCTTATTTCAATATTCATCCAACAGCACAAAACTACTGGTAATACTTCATATCCTATCAGCATTCCTCTTTCAGTTACACTCACACACCCACTGTTAGTAACTCTTCAGTGAGAAAAGTAGCTACTGGCGTCCTAAAAGTCGCTAGAAATCGATAAATGACATCTAATGTGCATAATAGCCTGGTACATGGAGGCTGCTGTGGAGAGGAATGTCATGGGAAAAATGGGAAAAAAGGCAAAAATGGATGAAAGACAAGCTAAAAATGTTTAAAAATGCTAAACTAATAAAAATAAAACAAATTCTTTGGTTAATTTTTTCTTTTATTCTAGTTTAATTTTATTAAGTGTAGGCTGTTTTCTAATTAGGAGGCTGCAACATTTCACAACACTTGTTCTCCTCCACACTCTTTATTAATAGACATTAATATCTGACGGTAAGCCAGCGCGAGATCATCCTGCAGCAGCTTTGAACGTTTCATTTTCAGCCTGGTCATGAAACAGGTGATCATCTCCTGCTCTGAATGCTGCTGCTGCTGCTGCCAGAAGCCTTCTGGTTGCTTTTGGACAGGGGAGTCTACGAAGGTCCGCAATACTGAAGAAGTCGCTAGTCGCTTTAAAAAAAAAAAAAAAAAAAAAAAGGTAGCTAAGTTAGCAACACACACACACCTTGTTGGTGTGTGAGTGCGCCCCCTTGAGGTAAGGCAGAGTACTGTTTGCCTCACCTGCTGACTTTTCTTTGCACTTTATTGTACGATAAACGGGAATATTTCTCTCACACATACATTAAATACATTACACAGACTGTAGAGAGTCGTGGTGTATAACAAATATTTCTGTAAAGTTCATGTTGGCGATATGCTGAGGAACAGAAAACGAGCACGTGTCAAGCAACCCAGTTTGTATTGGATGGTGCAGTCGGGAAATATTCAAATTTGGCAATTTTTACTTAATAAATAGTCAAAAACGTGTTATACGTAAAATGTATTTTAAACACAGATCAGTGGAAAATATTAATATTTATTGTATGTTTTTTTCTTTACAGGTGAGGTAGTGCCTCACCTCCCTCCCCTGACCGCACGTCACTGGTGTGTGTGTGTGTTCTGTTCCAATTGTGTGTTTTCTGTCTGTTTTCCAGCGTGGCTTCAGGTTCAGATACGGCTGTGAAGGTCCGTCTCACGGGGGTCTGCCGGGAGCCTCCAGTGAGAAGAACAGGAAGACCTACCCAACTGTTAAGGTAACCGTTCCTGTCTGTAGGTGCTTGCTGGGTGAAAACGTGCACGTTCTGGTTGGACTGAGTCTGCTGAATGTAGAGATAAAAGCCCACCTGGAGAGCAGGTGGCAGTTTAACCTCATTCCGGCGTGAGATGATGAGGAAGTGATGGACACAGTGTGACGGGTGTGTTCGGTTTGACAGCAGCAGGAGGAAGTAGGCTTCCTGCAGAGTAAATAACACCCAGTTTGTTCTGGTTGAGGAATCAGGTTGATCGTACCTCACATCTCATTGCTGTCGGGTGGATTCTGAAACCAGACTGACAGGTTTGGTGATATTAATACAAAACACTGAGGTCTGGGCTGAGCTGAACTGATATTAACCCTCAGAACCACAAGGCTGCTGTGGCCGTTTTAACAGAATCTGGAATTTATTAATTAAACTAAAAGCACTGCATATGCAGCCTGAACAAGAGCTGGAACCAAAGGGACCAGATGGATGAGGATCTGGTGATAAACACATGAAAAAAACTCAGAGTTGCTCTGCTCAGGCTGGTTTAACCCAGAGTTTCTTCTTAGACTCAGTTACGGCTGTTAATACTCTGCGAGAAGTGAGAACTATTATCTTGGTCTTGAGGCCATGAGAATAAAGTTGACATCCTTTTGCGCTCGCGGACGTAAAAGGGGACAGTTCCCGACACGTCAGCTCGTGGGGCTCTGAGAAGTATTATGTGATTGGTCGGACAATTGGAGGCGGGCCTTGTTATCACGGAAAAAAATAAGGCGGAATGTTGTGGCTTTGATATTTTCCCTGTTGAGCGGAAATGTTTAATGAACAGCTGGTCGAGGTCGTGAGAAGGTGTTTCACCTGAACCATGGCTGCCCGTTTTCAGGAGACGTGATTGATGAGGAAGCTCTGATACCAAGAAGAGTTTTCTGATGGGGGAAAAAGTTTTCAGGACAGGACAGGACAAAAGTAAAATAAATTATAGACGTTGTTTAACTGAAACTACATTCTACATTGAAACGACTCACTTCTGTTTCCAGTTTCTGAATTTCCAGGTCCAGCTGACTTTGTGCTGAGCTATTTGAAACCTTTTTTTTAAAAAATGACAGTGCACGTGTTGAACCCTCTCAGTAGGAAAGTGTGGGTGTTAAAACATCCTCATCTCCCACCATTCTGACGTCCTCAAATGCGTCCAAAGAGCCAGCCAGCGTGTTCCATGTTGCCTCTAGAAACACCTCCATGTCTCATTGCTTTAAATGTGTTTAAAATATGAACACAATTAATTACATAAATTAGTTACTGCAGTTAATGTGTTATCTTTGACAAATGATTTAATTCTTCCTAAGCCTTCGTTACTTGTTGTTGCTCATCTGGGATGAAGTAAAATGAAATTAAGAATACTTTATTAATCCACTGAGGTGAATTTATCAGGTTGTTTTTAAGCAACTTTTCCATGTCAGCATCAGTTAATCTGGGATCGACCTCCTGGTCTTTTGAAGACAGCCGTGAACTCAGTAGGATTTCTTACACCTGGCTTTATTTAGTTCCTCATCAGACTGGCATGGCGTTCATGAAACCAGTTAATCCAGAAGGCTCTGACAAGTCTTGGTCAAGCCCCACTTTTATCCTGGAACTCTGCTTTTGTTATACAAGCCCAAGGTGTCACAGAGGTAAAGGAAGTAAACACAACAGAACGCATACGTAAGAATCCTCTAAATCAAACAGGAAGTAACTCAACTCAGCTTTATTTATTTAGCACTTTATCAAGCACATGAGAACAATCCAAAGTGCTTTACTAAATAAAAGCAATAAAAGAACACAATGAAAACAATAAAGATAAAACAGGTAAAAACAACCATGTAAGCATTGATATAATGCATAATAAAAAAGATAAAGGAGCTGATGGATCAGAAGACCAGAAGGGCCAAAAAGAGATAAATGAGCAGAAAGCCCCTTCATATAAATACATTTTAAGTCTTATTTTAAAACCTGGAGGAGTTTCTGTGTCACGCACACAAACTGGAAGCTGGATCCATAAAAGAGGGGCCTGAAAACTGAAAAGCTCTGACTCCCATTCTGGTCTTTGGAATCCTAGGAACCACAAGGAGACTAGCGTTCTGGGAACGCTGATGTCATCGTGGTTGATGGGGTCCTATGAGATTTTTTATGCAGGATACGGCTGAACTGTTGAAGGCTTTGTAAGTAAGGAGAAGAATTTTCTGGTGAACTCAAAATTTAAGGGGTAGCTGGTGAGGAGATGCTTGGATGTGCTGGTCCGACCTCTGGCTGCAGAGTTCTGGATCTGCTGATGTAGAAGTATTTGGACAACCTGCTAAAATGGTATTACATATCACATTAATGATACAGCCTTGAAGAGATAAAAGCATGAGTGAGTTTTTTTTGGCATCACACTCAGGGCAAAGTTTTCTGATTTTCACTGTTTCTTAAAAGAAAGAAAATCCTTCCAGATACCTTATAGCACAGAGAAGAAAGGGTAGGTCAACGATAACCCCAAGGTTCCTCACCATAGTACCGGCCAACAGAAGTATGTATGAACATAGAAAATCTCTAATATGTTGACGACTTCAGTCTTTAGAAGTAAGACTAATTTATGAGGATTACAGACCAACGTGAGGAAACAACAGAAACTGAACCAGGACTAGAAACCCACAGATCAGGAAGCCTTTTCTTCGTCCACAGAGCAGCACGCTGCACTGTGCACAAATCACCATCCATCAGCTGAAAATATGAGCAGATTCATGTTTGTTTCTGTAAAGATGTTCTGTCTGTTCCTGCCTTTGATGTGTTAAAAAAATACAGACAAATGCTGGTTATAATGAGTAATTTCCTTTTTCTGTAGTACATGTTAACAAAGCTGAGGGTGGTGTGAAACACGTCAGTTGTTACAGCAACAGCTGGAGTATGTTTAGAAGAAACAGTTTTTATTAAATGGCAACTGTTTTCATTCATGGTGCAGGTCTGGTTTGCTTTTTTGTCTTTAGTGGTCTTCACTGAGCAGGAAGTCCAGGCAGAAAAAGCTGTAAATAAACGGGTCAGGACTTTTGATGATTAGACCTTCAGTTTACCACACAGGAGGCATTGGTTGTGCTCCACCTGTTGAGCTACGTAGCGGCCCTGAAGCCAGTTTATAAAAACTCTGTGGGTACAAAGATTTTTTTTCTCTCTCTCTTTTATTATTGTGATAGAAGGTGCAACAATAAAAGGCACAGAAAAAGACAACAAAGACAAAAGCATAGAGGAGCGGGTACATGTTGGTTAGCGGGTAAAACGTGTGTATATGTGGTTTGTGTTAGGTAGAGTAGGAAGGGTGAAAAAATAAATACATAAATACATACTAAATTAATATTAACAATAGTGATAAAAAAAATAATTAAAATAATAATAATAACAATTTTAGTTAATTTTCCTAAGAATTTTTCTGTTTTGTGAGATGTTGGGTCTCAGGGTGGAAGAGTGGGAGAAAATAAGTGAATGAATAAATGAATTATCAAGTTTGCAGAAAATGAATGAGACCAAGTAGAAACAGAAAAAAGATTCTTCAATTTTATTATAAATGGATATGCGTAGATTTTCTGTAGAAATGTGATCTGAAAGTAAGTTTTTCCATTGTATGACGTTGGTTTGGCTTTTTGATTTCCAGTTCATTAGTTTTGTTTTCTTTAAGTAAGTGCGAAAAGAAAAACTTTATTCAGAGAGATGTTTGATGTGTCACCTAGTAGACAGAGTGAGGAGTCCAGAGGGATGTGACAGAAAGAGATTCTGTTGTTTCTTTCCAAAAATTGTTGACCTGGTGTGCAGTGCCATATGGCATGAATTTAGGAATTATCAGGAGTGTTTTGCATGCAGTTAGTGCAGATGTCGGAGTGAAATCCTACTCTGATCATCCTGTGCCCTGTATAGTGAGTTCTGGGGGGTAACAAACATCTTTTAGCTTTTTAAATATCCTTTTGAAAAAAAAACTAAAATGTTGAGATTGTTTGTATAACAACTGATGGAGGGGCGTGTCTGATTGTGTCTGATTGACAGATGGTGGGAGGGGCATGTCTAATTTATGGATGGTGGGAGGGGTGTATCTGTGTAATTGACAGATGGCGGGAGGGGCGTATCTGTGTAATTGACAGATGGCGGGAGGGGCGT
>JBAFTA010000008.1:4517320-4528571 GCA_036919975.1 Melanotaenia parkinsoni | reverse complement strand
ACATACAGGGTTTAAATTATTTGTGGTTTACCTGTTTTGTGTGTTGGCCCAGAGTCTTGCTGCCCATTGGCAGCAACCACAAATGAAGAGTTTCTCTCTTCTCTAAATAAAAAACCGTCTGATGTCCATTTTTGACCGCTGATAATGACCGCTCGAAATAACACCAGAGTTCAGATTAGGGATAAAACGCTGGGCTGATTCCCCGCTTCCATAAAATTCCTCTGTGATTGTCATATTGTACCTTTGTTGCATTCATATGCCAGGAAATTACAAAACTACCATCTTCTTTAATGTCGGCTGAGAGAATGTAAACTTATTCCTTCTGGGATGAAAAAATATTCGGGGCTTGATGTGAAATGTTCGCGGCTAGAGCCGGGAACGCCCAGGCCAGGCAACGCCCCGGTTCAGGATACTCTTTTTTTTTACCCCCTTGTTTTTTTTGTCACTGGTTCACATAACAACTTTTGAAAAGCCTTTATTAGACTTCCCAAAGATTCATTATTTTGTCACAGACTTTCAACATTTACTTATTATGTTAGTATTTGTTTAAACGTTGATAACTGATCCAAGAAACACGCCAAAGCTAATGCTAACAGGGGGAAGCTAGTTCTAACTTTAGCATGACGTTAGCCTCCAGCTGAAATTAACCTGTTACCAAGGTGTACTGGAATACAGCCTGAAAAATAAATTTTGTAATGTTTTGCCCTCTCTAATTAATATTTAGTATACACTCAGATTAAATATTTTATTTTGGCCATTGATCGGCTGTCAGTAGATCTGCAGATGTTAACTGTTGGGTCCCGAAAATTAAATAAAAAAGTATGAGGAAAACAAAAGGGGGAAAAAAAATAGACTGTGGGAAAACTTTGTGAATAACCAGGATATAAAAGCTCTGGATATTTTTTCAGGACAAACACATTCGTTTTTAGACAGACTGGACAACCTGATGTCAACATCATAACTGTTTCTATGTGTGTTACAGCTGTTTCAGAGTTTGTTAACAGTAATAATGGATTAGATTTTTATATTTTCTTTCTAAGATATTCAAAGCACTTTACATGTAAAAGCTGTTTAACATATTATGGCTGTTTCAGTGTTATTGCAACATCAGACCATATTATCAAAAAAATAAGTGTTTTATTATAAAAAGTTGCTTGTTCACTTCAAACTGGGAGATAAATGAGTTTATGGTCACAGTTAAACTGTAAATAAAACAAACTGCAACTTTTCTGACTGAATAATCTGCTTCACATGCAGAAAAACAAGTCGTACTACCAGTTACGTTTTTTACTATAACTGGCCTCTGATTGCATTTAATTTAATGTGTTATAAAAATCCTGGTCTTCTAGATGATATCTGATCAGTAAGCGAGACAGAGGGAATAATGCCGATACGGTTGTTAAAAGTTAGTTTTTATGCTTTTTAATGCTCACATGAGCAGCAGTGTAATGTTCTCGTATGTCCACTAGATGGTTCTCTTCACCAGGAGATGGTTTTCATTCAGCATCATGTTGTCCTTGTTTGGTTCATGTTCTGTTTTCTGTTATTAGGTAAGACTTTATTTGTACATCAGGTTGAAGCATTTTACAGGGGGTGATGGGAGAAAATGATTTGGAGGTACAGAAAGAGATTTAAAAAAGTAAAAAAGAACTATTGTTAATGTTATCACAATTTAAGTGTTTAACAACACAGACGACCATGAAGATTTGTAATTGAAGGAAAGACCAAACTCTGATTTAGAAACAGCTGGAATATGAAAAAGTCTGTTAATTTATTTACAGTCCCTAATGACCCTCCCAAAAAAATATTACAGCATCAAAAAAAAAAAAAAAAAAAAAAAAAAAATCTCCACTTGCATACACCAAACATGATTTTCCAACAAAACTGTCCCATAAAAATCAGAAAAAAAGAAAATCCAAACCACTAAGATTTAATATAAACAGTACTCAACACATGATTCTCCAATAAAACCACAAAAAAGAAAAAAATCACTTAATCAAATATCCAACCAGAAGAAAGCAGATCACATTCTGCTTCTGGTGTCATGTTGACTTCTCTTTTGTCTTCAAAATGTTTTCTTTCTTTCTTTCTTTCTTTCTTTCTTTCTTTCTTTCTTTCTTTCTTTCTTTCTTTCTTTCTTTCTTTCTTTTTATTTGGCTCTTTAATCTTTTCGGATGAAGTTTCTCTGTGTGGCTCTAAAAATTGGGTTATTAGAAAACAGCAGCCAGCACTGGGCCGGTGTGTCTGCAGTACCCGGCTCTGTCCAATGCGGGGCGCCCTCGGCCCACAGACCAGACCCTGCTGCAGCAGCTGGTGTCACAGAACCAGAACCAACACATTCTGAGATTTTATGGAGAATCAGGAGAATTAAAGATTATTTTGTTAAAAAAAAAAAAACTAAGTTTATTTCAAAAGTTTTTTTGATGTCAGAACCTGCAGAACCTTTGCGTTCTGCTGATCAGAGAACCAGAACACAGTGAAATGTGTGGGTGTGTGCGTGCGCGCGCGCGCGTGTGTGTGTGTGTGCCATACGTTCAGGTCATGCTTCGACCCGACCTGGCAGTGGTTCTGAAAGCAATGTGTCCCCCTCAAGGTTCCCAGTATAACTTGAACAGGGATGAAGGGTTTTCAGGGGGGGGGGGCCACTGAGACTTGCAGGGGTGCTTGAAATAATTCCAGGAGGTCTTTGTGTTTTTCACGGGTTCCAAGGTAGAAGATCCTGATGAGTGGAGGTTCTGCAGGGGATTAAGGAGTTCTTAGAGGTGTGCTGTGTTCCAGACTTTGTTCCAGTTTTCTGAAGGAGGTCCAGGAGGCCGGGAGGAGATTTAATTAAGACTTAAATCACTTTACGCGGCTTCAGGGCTCAAGAAAAAAATTGTATGATTCTTAAGAGGTCCGGGAGGTTTTAAAAATCTCTGAGGGATTCAAAGCTTTTTTCTAGGATCTTCTGGAAGAACAGAGGAGGGTTCTCCAGCAGCTTCCACGTCGAGGGAATTTTATTTTAGCTTTATTGGAAAGAATTTTCGGGAGAATTTATGTTTCAAGAAAATCCAGAGTTTTCCAGGTTCTTTTCAGGGAATATTTAAGTAGCTGTGTTCATGATAGGTATAGTGGAGAATTTAATTAAGGGATTTCTGGAAGGTGCTGGTTTACCTTTCAGGGTCTTAGAAGCCTGATTGAAGGTGGACGTTTCAGAGGTTTCACGTTTTTCAGATTAATCAAATTTAAAATAAATTTAAGGAATAAAAATCTGGGGAAAAAAAGCAAAACAATAAATTCATTAAGGTAAATTAAAATAAATTAAATGGATACAAAAAAATAAAAGGAACAGTTTTTCACCAGCTAATTAAATCATTCCAACATGGATTTACATAACGAATTAAAAATTATTACAGTTAATATGATTATTTTAAGCTAAACGTCGTTAAAATCAAAGGAAAAATATTTCTGTTTCATGAGATTTTTTTCTTGGAGGTTATGTTCAGGCTTTTTATTTAAATAAAATATTAAGGCTCCTTTATGTTCATTAGACGGACCGTCTTCATCTTCATCACCATCCTCTTCATCACCAACATGTTTGCAGCGTCTCATTGACTTTTTCTCTCCCGCACAGGAGTATTTTTTTCCAGCCTTTCCAGACGTTTCTGTTTCCCAGGAGGCATGCAGCGGGCTAAAGGAGGATAAATATTTAATCAGCGCTGCTCTGGAGTTTTTGCTTAATTAGAGGAAATCTGCTCCCGACTCCAAAATGAACAAAAACTGAAGCTGGAGATGTCAGAAAATCCTCCAAAATGTGGAGATGGACGATCAGTCAGAACCTGGAAAACCTGATTTTTGTCCCAGATCATTTTATCTGCGGGATTTTTTTCCCTTTTAATCTGAATGTGAAAGTAGAAACACATTATACCGCAGTGTGAAATAAAACTGGCATCTTATCAGGCTCTCCCTCTCCCTCCTGGTGTGTATGTGAGCGCCATATGTCTGTGCGTAAAAAAGCGCAAATTGGTGCCAAATATGCGCAGCGCCGGTGTCAGTCAGGCTGACAGGAGAGATTATTCCACTTGAAACCAGTTAATCCTCCACAATCTGAGGCAGGAACCGAAACTGGTCCGTGTTCCTGGTTACAGTCACGTGGATGTTCGCCCACAGTGACGTGAAATTAGTTTAATTCTGACAGATTGTTTGGTGCATGGATTCCGAACAAAACCGAGCTGGTTCCACCTGATCACGTGACCTGCGGGTTAACGGACCGCGCATGTGTGTGTTAACATGCTGTTACTGTCCACAGGTGTGTGTCATGAAGTATGTGTGTCACATCTCATTAGCCTCCCTCCCCTTAACTTTATTTTTTACAGAGCGCGCCGCCGAACACGCGGAAACCCTTATTTGGCACGCGCTTTGAAAAAACTGTGACGCAACACGATATTTGAGCCAATGAGACGTCGGAGGTGCAGCCAGTATTCAAATGAGCTGTCCTTATTTGGACTTGTCTCCGCCTCCTCCCGCTCCACGCGGGTCCCCCAGGAGCTCCGGAGCCTTGGACCCCGGGAGAAGGAGCTCTCCGCCGGGACAGAGGAGCCATAAAGAGCCGGGGAGGGAGGGGATGAGATTTTTCGCTGCCCAATCCCCCTTTTCCCCCGGGAGCTGCAGCCTTCCTCGGTCCGTCCCTCCCTCTTGTTTGCTAATCATTTCATTTTACTCCTTTTTGAAGCGCTGGCTCGTTTTTTTATTCCACTTTTCATTTTTCCTCAATCCGCGGCTGCTTGCCTCCCTCTGATCCCGGCTCTCCCGCTCCGCTCTGTCCACGTCAGGCTCTCCGGATTCCGGCTGATTCTCCTCCGCGGCTCCTCTGAGATGCTCTCCCCGCTCCTCGCGCCTCTCTCCGCCCTCCTTTAACTTCAGAGACGCCGGTTTGAAGCACCGAGCCTGGACTGGGATCTAAAACAAGCCCCAGAGAAACCCTGAGGAATCCGGGGCTCTTCTCTGGATCAGGACCCGGTACTTTGGGGAAGCTCACTTGTGTGTCCCCCACCCCTCCTCCTCCTCCTCCCCTCCTTCCTCCTCCTCATCACTCCTTTTCTCTCCACCTTAATCCAGGTGGTCCTTTTTGGCTTTTTTGAGTGGCTGGTACAGGGAGGATTATTCTTCATCTTCTTTCTTGTTTCTGGTGAAGACAAAGCTCCCAGAAGGACACTTTGATGTTCTCCATCCAGGACAGCCTCCCCCGGGGGGCCCTGACCATGAAGGAGGAGCCGCTCCCCACCGGCATGACCCCGGTCCGCTCCTGGATGCAGGGCGCAGGGATTTTGGACGCGAACACAGCGGCCCAGAGGTAAAAAACAAACAAACAAAAAACAAATCAGAGACAGAAAAAGAGAACTTCTAGAACTTGTCACGATAAACGTCACAATTAGAAAAAAAGAGTCGCCAGAGTTCCGCACAGTCTGCGGCGCAAAACAGCGGAAAATCCAAGAGTTCGGGTCCAGTTTAACAACTTCAGTGTGTCAGAAAAAATCAAACAAACCTCAGGAAACCGAGGAGATAATCAGCGCACGAGCTTCTTTTTTTAACGGGAAAACCGAAATAGAAACGTCTGAAAATATTTCTGTTTAAACTTAAAAAGAAAAAATCTAGAAAATAACAGTTTTAAATATCAAAAACAAAAAAATCAATTTTAAAAAGTCCAGACAAACAGTCGGGTCAGTCTTGAACACATTTCGTTTTTTTTTTGTCTACATTTCCAACGAGCAGCGGTGATGTTTCCAGCCTCCTCTTCACGCCTTCCTCCTCCTCTTCCTCCTCCTCCTCTCCGGCTTGTTCGGCTCCTCCGGCGGCCCCGGGTACCGCCGAACATCCCTCCCGCCTCCCCGCTTCGTCACCATCTAACTTCAAACCAACTTTCTTCCCACAAACCGCAGCTTTAGATTAATTCCCACAAATCTAACGCGAGTTTTGGTGCCGAACAGCAAACGCTACGCGCGGAGCGGCGGCTGCAGCGCGCGCGCGTGGTCCGGGGTTCTTAGCTGATCCTGAAGTAATTGTAAATGTTAAAATAATTAAAACAATTCCTGTAGTTTAATTAGATTTAACATTTTAGCATGTTTTATTTCCACAAACAGAAAAAGGTAAAATTTAATGACTTCCTGCAAAATGAAATTAATCAATAATTCTTCACGCGCCAACTTAGAGAAAAAGATGGTTAATTAATCGCGTTTATACCTTCATGTTTGACCTGAAGCTCACGAATTAATTTTTACGGAAGCAGTTAAAAAAAACGGAAAATGAAAAGCAACAATTTATGGATTTAATTTTATGTAAAGGTTTTTAATATCTAACATATTTCTCTGTGCGCGTGAAACGCTCAGGTGAGTCTCAGGTGAAATCTGAGCTTCATTTTAGTAAAAGCAAAAAATCCATCAGGCTGAAGATGCGCCTCTTTCTGATGGAGAAGCTGTAAACTTTTCCCCTTTTTCCTTTTTGGCTCCATTAAAAAATACATTAAATTCTTTTTCCAGCTGAAGTTTTTCTGCAGAAAGATTCAGTTAAATTTCAGAATCAGCAACAGATTACAGAAAGAAAAAGTACACCCAGTTTATTCAAGCAGTGTTTGATAAAACTGCATGTTGGCTTTTTAAATGTGAATTTAGAGAGTTTCTTTTCCCTCATTTTGCTTTGGGATCATTTTTATTTACTTTTTTTCTGCAGAAAAGTGCAGTTAATAAAACCCACAGTGCAAACAAAGCAGAGACTAATTAAAAAAAGAATAATAATAGTAAATTATATATATGTATATATAAATACCAGCAGTCAGCAAACAGGAAACAGCATAATATATTTCTCCCTTTAAGAAGATTTAACGTTCAGGACATAATTTTAGGATGTAATGATATTTAATAGGCTGCAGGAAAAGTTTAGTTTAGTTTAGTTAATTGAACAGGGGGCATGAACAGCAGCATTAATCACAGAGGAAAATCTGCTCTGTTCCAGTTTGTAGCTCTCTGAGCTCATTGCCATCTGCAGTCCCTGAAACACACACACACACACATTACACACAGAACAGCTCGAAAAACACCATGTACAGGTGGCAACAGGCAAAAAAGTACATATAGTTAAATAATATAGTAAAAATACAGAAAAATGGTGAAGAAATGGAACACAAAATACAATGTAGTGAAAGTGGTAATAAAAGTAAGTGCGATTTTACCCGGTTTAACTCCCCAGCCCCCCTATGGTGAATCAAAACGTGGCTTTAGACATTCATTCTTTTTCCTGCAGGAAAACACAACAAAAATACAAAAATGTAAGATTCAGATATTCAGATTCAAGGATTTGGTGGCGTTTTACACTCAGTTTAGATTGAACTAAAATAAGTAAAGAATCAATGCAGGTTTTTGTGTGTGTGTGTGTGTGTGTGTAGCTTCATATGAGTCCACGTAAACCTGCAGGTGACGACTGTAAACAAAGAGTATTTCCTTGCTGAGCTGCTTTAGCTCAGATTTGTTGCAGAAACCGAGACGTTGGCTTGGCGATAAAACCAAGTAAAGGAGGAAACATCTGCACAGTTACAAACCCACAGCATCCGAACGCACCATCATTCAGATAAATCATGGAAAGTGTCAGGATGTGGGAAGATTCAGGAGGCACCACGAGGAAATTTAACCACAAGGAAAACTGAAGTGGACTTTAGCGGGGAGCAGGAAATTTCCCAGATGAGTGAAGTTTGAGGTAGAAACGGCGTGAAGGAGGAAGAGTAACTGTGATGCTGCTCTGCAGGAAAGATTTAAAATGTGTTAATGTGAGGAGGTGATTCCTGGCTTCTGAGCTGGAGCATCTTTATGGTAATGAGACTCTGAGCTGAGTTTGTGAAGCTGCTGGTTCTGTTAGACTCTGGTGTGTGTTGAGCTCAGAGTCACATTTTATACACTGTAAATGAGACCCGACGAGGAAAAGCTGAGAGTCCTTCCTCTTCCAGATGCACAGACAGATGGACGAGCAGCGTGATGCTGACTTGGTCCGATCTGCCTCTAAAGAAACAAATGAATCCAGTTTTATTGAAGTAAAATTTAAAAGCTGCAGTTTCT
This sequence comes from Melanotaenia parkinsoni, assembly GCA_036919975.1. Taxonomy (NCBI): domain Eukaryota; kingdom Metazoa; phylum Chordata; class Actinopteri; order Atheriniformes; family Melanotaeniidae; genus Melanotaenia; species Melanotaenia parkinsoni. Next base: position 4,520,490 of record JBAFTA010000008.1, on the reverse strand, counting down.
CAGATTTAGAGTTGAGCTGAACAATAACTGAGTCAGTTGTATCGAGTCTGTTTTATTAATAAAGCTCCCAAATCTGCCTCCGAAGGATTTACGGCACGTTACAGTCGAGTAGATCATTCCTTAAACCAGATGAGGGAAACTGAGACGATGGATGGCTGAGGTGTGTTTGAATCTGGAGCTTCAAGAGACCAGAAATGTCTGAAGACACAAAACATCAACCTGAACGGCTGAACGTGACAAAAAGTCACAATCAGGCTGAAAATGAGAGAAAATCTGCAGGAGAGGAGACATTTTTACACAAACATTAAAAAAAAAGGGTCGGTTTGAAAATTGAAAATGAAGTTTAACTCTGAAAACTCTCAGCTGGACTTTATTTAGTTTATTAAAACAGAAACGACATTTCAAATCGTCCAACTCTTTAACACGCACATGTCCTGAGAGACGGTTTGATTCTCAGGATCATGTTTCTGTTTGTTTCCGTCGGACAGTGAACACACCGCAGTAAACAGAAGTTATGGTAAATAAATTCATCACGTCTCCCTGTTTCAGCTCAGAACATTCAAATACAATCTGCTCTCTGATCATCAGCTAATACAAACTGATTTATTCATGTATTCTCAAATTAATTATTAGGATTCATTAAATAATATCATCATTACCAGAATCATCAAAAAATCTGACGTGCAGCATTTCTGGTCCGTCTCTAAATGTTCAGTAATGAGCCGCGTGGAGGCTCAGCGTCTTTTTAATACCAGACTTAATGAGAGCGGCTCTTCATCAGAAGATGAATCCGTTCGTAGACGTCGTCCTTCTTCTCCCTCTTTTCCTAATGTTGTAGTTTTTATCCTTTCTGGGCATGCTCAGTGTGTTTTTAGCTGGTGTGAAGGATGGTGGCTTCAGAGGTCTCCTCATGTCAGTAATTCTGTCTCACAGCCACTTTTTACTGGAAACGTGGAGCTGGTTTCAGCAGCCGGGACCAGTTCTGGTTCAGAAGATGGAGGAGAAGGATGCTCCTCGTATCCAGAACCAAGCAGCTGTGTGTGTGTGTGTGTGTGTGTGTGTGTGTGTGTGTGTGTGTGTGTGTGTGTGTGTGTGTGTGTGTTGGGGGGGGATCGTCCTTGGGGTCTCACTGCTGGGTGTCTATAAACATTTAACCTCCTGACACAACAAATCCTCCCTTTTCTGACTGTTAAAACTAGCCTTAAACACCTCATAAAGTGTGAATTGGATTCAGGCCTTCAGCGTTCACGTGGAGAGGAGCGTGCACGTGAGAGTGATTGATGGTGCTTTGCAGAGGAAGTTGTAGATTTCTGCAGAAGCAGAAGAAAACTGCGCTAAAGCGACGCCTGAGACGCTTTCTTTGATCAGAATGTGTGTTTGTGCCTCAGCTGTTTGGTGTGTGTGTGTGTGTGTGTTGCTGAGTTCTTCCTTTCGAGCTGCTTTGCATCGAAGGAGGAAAGTCGGTGTGTTAAAGATGAGTTTCTGGTCGGGGTGTTGATGTTTTATCAGGATAATTCCTGAATTCCCGTCAGCTGAGGGAAAAACGGGACACTGTGATGTTATTTCTCTCATATTCAGGAGATTTAAAAGAAGGATCTGAAACAAACCACGAGGGCAGCAGCTCAAAGAAAACTAAAAAATGACGTGAAAACGCTGGAAAAATGTAACAATTTGAGTGTGAAGTATTTGTTTGATTTTGGAGTAAAAGTGGGAAATGAGTCAGCTGACGTTGTGAAGACTCTTCCATCCATCCTGAAGGTTTCAGGTTGGAGGGAAGCGATCGTGTGGAAAGTGTTGATCAATGTTTTTTTTTCCAAATATTTTTTTATTTATACACAAACTTCTACAAATTCTCATCCAAACGATCACATGCATGAACGTTAAACTTGCATGAATTAGATGAAGGGTCAATAAATTCCAATATTTCAATACAAAAACACAGAAATATTCATAAACCATAAACGTTTCCACCTCTCTATCAATGAGCCCCGTTTTTAGCTTCTGTGATCCTCATTTATGGATCCTTTCCGTTTGCCTTTGCAGCAAATGTTGGTCTTTCCAGGTCATCCCAGTCTGGAAGTTGCTTTATCCAGAGTCTCAGAGAAGGAGCTTCCATACTCTGAGTTCATAGATCTCCTGGTTTGAATAAATCCACTTTTGTCTGCTTCTGTGTAAATTTAGAGATTTTTATGTTAAACACCTCCAACAAACACTTAGTAACATCTGCCCAGAATTTCTGTTTCTCTGGAAATTCCCGTAGATGGATGAAGGAATTCTTTTTCCATTTAGACATCTAGATATCTGGAAATTGTCCCAGGAAGATTTCTAGGTCTGTCAGACTTCAGGCATCCTGCAGAGATTTGGAACCGGATCATTTCTGTCCCGGACTGATGGAGGAAGCAGGGAAGGTGTGCGTGTGCTCATGCTGTTGTTTATGTTGTTGTTTACATTGTTTTGAGACGTCCAGGTGATTGGCAGGTCGGAAAGAGACGGAAATTCTGTTGTAGTAAATACTGATCATGTGACCTCTCCGCTGACTCAGAGGAATCTGGGATCGGACCCCCTAGGAAGACCAAATATCTTCAGCAGCTTTCTGACTGGTTATGATGATGATGATGATGATGATGATGATGATGATGGAAAAAGTATAGTGGGAGTTCTCTGAGCAGATCATGAGAGTATTTAAGAAGTCCCTGATCGGATCCATAAATCCTGACAGTCAGCAGGATTCCAAACTGTTCCTGAAAGAATCAGCTGTTTCCAGGATTTCCTCTTCCTCCTCCTCTTCTTCTTTTTACTTGTCATCGCTCTGTGATTATGATAAATATTTTCCTTGTTATTAGATGAGACGGAGACATTTAGAATACTTGGATTCAGCTGGGATGCTGTGGTCAGAGCTGCAGACATTTATTGATCAATGATCAGTTCGTCACCGTGAGACGAGTCGGCGGGTTTCTAACACTTCTTCTTCTACTTCTGCTTCGTCTTCTTCTTCTCCTTCTTCTTTTTCTTCTTCTTCTTCTGCTTCTTCTTCTTCTTCTTCTTCTGCTTCTTCTTCTTCTGCTTCTTCTTCTTCTTCTTCTTCTTCTTCTGCTTCTTCTTCTTCTTCTTCTGCTTCTTCTTCTTCTTCTTCTTCTTCTTCTTCTTCTTCTTCTTCTTCTTCTTCTTCT
>JBAFTA010000008.1:4498205-4510812 GCA_036919975.1 Melanotaenia parkinsoni | reverse complement strand
TAGCTTTACCCACTTATTGTCTTTAGGTTAAATGTTGCCACAAACTGTGTTAAGTGCAGAAAAAAACTCTTAAATGTCTTAAAATTTGATGACTTTTCCTAAAGTGACCCCAATATTAGAAAAAGGAAACTTTTCCTTTATTCATATGAGACCTGGAAGCTGTACAGACATGCTCCACATCTTGATAAAAACTAGTTTACAACCTTTACAGACCTTGAGAAATAATAAACAGAATGATGAAAATCTACGGCTCTTGGGGAAAAAAAGAGTGGTGTCCACTGAGTGAATGCTGTGTTTTTTGCTGGGAAAAGGTATGAATGACAGGTTGTGTCTTAACATTTAAAAAAAAAGAAAAAGGTTTTATTTTAGATTTTTAGTGAGGGTGGGTCATTCTTGGCCTGCAGAATGAGGGGTGAATACAGAATGTAAAGACAACCAGAGGGTTACCAGACAGATTCAATCACAGGGAGAATCCCAGAACTTCAGTCTGGTTGGTATCTTTCAGCTCTGATGTCAGCATCATGTGACCAGACCCATCACTCTAAGATAGCGAAGTCTTTATCAATAACACAGACAGTAGATGTTGAGATGACCTTTGACCTGCGAGCTGCGTTAGCATCCAGGATCAGCAGCTGAGCTGAACTTCATCTACGTTCTGCAGCTTTGGTTCTGGTTCCTTCCAGATGTTTGATTTGATCGTTGACTGTCTCTCAGACTCGTGTTTGAGTGTTTCCGCCTGTTTCTGATCCGTTTGTGTTCTGGTTGGAGACATTTCGTTCCTCGAAGTTAAATCGTGAATCAGTTCCTCGTTAGTTGAACTCGAAGCTGCAGAACAAACAGCTGCAGGTCGCACTTTGACGTCTGTGTGATCTTTTTACACTTCACACATTCAACACCTCACAAAATGCACTAATTAGCACACACACACACATGCACACACGCACACGTGTGGTCATAGAGTGAGCGCGTGCAGAAGCCCCTCAGTCTAAAGACTAATTTGTTGGTAATTGCAGCGTGACAGGAGCAGCCATTCCAGCATCGAGCCGCCGTTTCCCCGAGCCACTCGTCCTAATTAGGAATGACACACACTATTAAGGTGCACAAATGGAAATCAGTCAGGGGGCGTTCCCTCCCCGACGGCGCCCACCGCCATTGTGCCCACAGCAAAAGAGAGCTCCCACAATGCATTTCTTTTAACATCACAGGAAAACAGGAAAAGCTGTTTGTTGGAAATCTGATTACTTTGAACTGACTCAGTCATATGGATGAACGATTATAAGCAGCGTTGGATCATTACACTGTGATGGATCAGCTAAATTATTGAAATCAAATCAGTAATAAACATGACATGATTGTCTTTCTATCATCTCCCACCAGTCTGCCCATTCTCCTCTGACCTCTGACATCAACAGACAACTGCTCCTCACTGGATATTTTCTCTTCTTCAGACCATCTCTGTAAACCTTAGACTTGGTTGTGTGAAAGTCTTAGTTGATCAACAACCATGCCACGTTCAAAGTTACTTAAATCCCCTTTTTTCCTCATTCTGATACTCAGATTGAAGTCCAGATAGTGGTCTTCATCATGTCTACATGACTACATGCATTGAGTTGTTGCCATGTGATTGGCTGATTAGATATTTGTGTTAACAAGCAGCTAAACAGGGGGAGCTGATGAAGTGGACTCTGAGTGTGTGACTGAAAACTGACAGGAAGTCATTGAAGAAACCTTTGTGGGTAGCTTAAGTTCAAGTTAATCAGCATAAACAAGCAGGTTAAATAGACTCTTTGTTTTGATAAAATTCCTCTCTTGGTGTTTATGGTGCAGCATAAAGGACGAAATTCAGACCACTGAGAACTTCACCCTTTAAGCGTGCTTGTATGTGATACGTCCAATGTCTGAGACCTGTTTCGTCACTTCATGGTAAAAACTTTGTTCCAAACCTTGTTAATCGAATCTGATTGTGGTTCTTCCCTCTGTGCTACGATAATTCTGACATATCACACAGTAGTAAATGGTACAAATAAGAACTTTTTGCCCATTATTTCTTGGGTCAGGCGTTAAATATTAAAGACGCTGGTGCTGGTGACTGACTTTAGCTGCTAAGTTGGGTTTAACTAGCAGCTCACTTTGTCATCTCCTGATCTCAGCTGCTCATCAATGCTTGATCTCAGAAAAAGGCAACAAATGTTTGATCTGGAGTTCTTTTATACGTTCTTGTCCAGAGCCAGCTCACTGTTTCCAACCAAATCCACTGCCCCAGAGTGTTAGTAACCAGCAGAAACCGGTCTCTCTGCTTTAGTTTGTGGTTTAGACTCGAGCCGTCTTCTTGTTTACATGAATTTTAATCCTCCACCAGTTTCTCAGTTTATTCTCTTTTTCTTCTTTGTTTGTTGTTGACGTTCTCATCAGCTGATCTGTGTTCGCTGCTAACTGTAGCAGCATGCTAGCAGAGGCGCGTAAACAGGAAGCTGCTGCTGTCCGTCTGCATGGTGCTGATGGGAGTTACTGTCACTAGAGGTGTCGAGTCTGATGAGATTAACTGGCTGATTAACGTGGTGGATAGCTGTGTGTGTGTGTTGTATCAATGTGTTTGTGCCGAGTTTGTTTCTCACTGAATCAGATTTAAACCTCCATCGTTTATTTGATTAACATCCTGGCAGCCAGACGCTGTGTGTGTGTTTATATGGATGTGTGTAAGGCCACACTGGTTAAAGACCCAAACAGCGGTCATGCTCCATCTCCTGTATGATTAATGACATGGTGTGTGTGTGTGTGTGTGAACATTCAGCACTCTGCAGTCCAGAGATGATTCACATCTTTCAGCAACTGATGCGGGTGTCAGTCAGTGGATTGGATGGTGGAGTTCTTACTGGAGGGACCCCGAGGCCACAGATTCGGTCAGAAACAAGAAACTCAGAGATTCTCAGAACATCAACAAGACAAAAACGAAACATCCAAATATCTGAAAAAGAGATGAAAACTGCAGAAAGAGAAAAAAAAACTCCAAAGATGGGAAATTTTAAAACTGCAAAAACATTTGATATGAAAACAGATGTAGAGACTAAAAACTGCAATCTGAGCAAGAGATGCAAACCCCTGCAGAAAGAGACGAAAGATGGAAACAAAAACAGAAAGAGACCCAACAAGATCCAGAATCAGCCGAGAAATTAAACAAAATAAAAATCTCAAAACATAACAATTAGTCCCAGTAGTATACATCACAGCGTTTTCCCAGTTATCCCAGTTTCACCGTGACTGATGGTAGAATTTTTCCAGATTTCCACTGACTGAGAAGAATTACTGCAGTAGATTGAAGAATAATCTTTTTTATTATCATAATAATTGTACAAAAGAACATTTTAAAGTCCACAGCCTTGATCTTCGCCCTGGACCCGTCTTTCTCCTCAGAACGTATCAGATCCAGGTCTTTGTACGAACCGTGATGGTGTCTCCATCCACCTCTTCCTTTGTTTCAGCTTCTCTAACAAACACGTTTACAAGAGACCTCCATCTTTTTCAGTTTTACCTGAGGATGCTGATCCTGGTTCTCCACAGCTTGTTTGCAGCTACGATGGTGCAGCAGGTTGCTGGTGTTGGTAACTTTATCTGGACATCATTTCCAGTAACTCGCCGTTAGGTCCACATCTGACCTCTGCTGCTCTGCTCTGCTGCATGTTTAGTGGTGCAGCAGTGAAAAGTGTCCCCCCTCAAACAAACGTTGTTTAGGAAGTTTAAAACCTCAAATTCAGATCAGAACAAAAATAAAAAGTGATCTTCAGTATGAACCAGTATCCCGAGCAGGACTTTTTAAAAGAAAACAGCATGAAACGACAACAAGAAGCGCGTTTATGATCTGTATGTTTGTAAAAGGAGTAGCTGACAGGAAACATGGCTGCTCTCTGACTGCAGTTTGGTGTAGAACTGGATCTCCAAGTTCGTTAATGAGAAGCAGCCTCGGGTTCCCTCACATCGGTGTTGGGAAGCTGATCCATGATCTGATCCTGTTCAACCCTCTGCTTGTTTCCTTGCTGTGTCATTGTCTGATTATGAGAGCTGAACCTGGACGTCGCGGCTCGACATTCAGAAGTCAAACTGAAATGTTCCACACGGCTGCTGCAGCATTTCCTCCACACTCGGGCAGATCTGCTGCTTCTGGACATGTTGGCATCTCTGGTAAACCTTCAAAGTCCTTCAGGTTTAAACAGAGTGTGGACAGAAGATGATCCCCTAATCCCAGAAAAGTAAAGAAGGTTTGGCTGCATTATTCCTGCTGTGTGTGTGTGTGGATATGAACTAACTGAACACACACCCGGCTGTGCAGTTCAGTAATTGTTTGCAGAGCGCTCGACATGACTCCTGCTGACCTTTAATTTCAGGCTTTGTGGTGAAAACGTGCAGATCGTCGGCCGCGGCCCTCACTCGCCTCTTCTTGTTTGTTCAGTGTGTGTGTGTGTGTGTGTGTGTGTGTTCCCCTCCGGCTGCTGGAGTGTGATTTACACTCCAGGCATGTTTGAGCGAGCCATGTGCCATCGATACTGTTTTTATTACACCTTTTGCCAAGTGCTAACAGCCGGGTACGAGCGGCGCTGACGAGTGGATGCAGCCATAATTAGCATAATTGAAATAATAATAATGCTAACGAGCTTTCTGAGAGGAGGCAGAGCAGCGAGGAGAGGACGAACGTCGCCGTGGCGATCTGCTGTCTGCTTGGCCGCCGCAGAGCGTGGCGTTTAATGGGATAATGGCTGCTTTAGTGATGCTTGTGACGAGACAGGTGCCAGGTCCAGTTTGGATCTGAATCTATTTCAGCTTCTTTCTGTCAAATAAACAACAAATCTGCTCAGTTCTGGAACATAAACACTGATTTCCGTCCAGTTCTGCAGGTTCATGTTTTAATTCAGAACAAGAAGGATTTTCTCTTTGCAGGGAGATAAAAAAAAGATTTTATTGATTCATCATTAATCCTGATAATTGATGCTGGTGCTTGTTGCATTTTCTGTCACCACCACACAGATTATTTCACACCAGATCAGAAAAACAGTCACCTGATCTGGTGGGAAAGTGGATCTTGAGCCGGACTCTAAAGGCACATTTCTGATCATTGTTACAAGTCAAATGTATTTCAGGGAAATAATCCAGATTATACGAGAAACTGAATGCATTTAATCACAGTTAGTTATTTGTAAAACCATATTTCTTTCATGAAAATGGCAAAACTTTAACAACAAATCAGATAACGATCAGATTTTGGTGCTGAATGTAAACAGGCTCATTATAAAAATGATGGATCAAAGTAGAAAAACAAAAACAAAAATATCTCAGTCCTCACAGGGGCGGTCTAGAGAGGTTCTGATCTGAGGGAGAGGGGGGCTTGGAAAAAGGTGGCCTTTAAATGAAAAGTTGTACATTTTAGGGAATGATGAACCGTGTTGGTCTGATGTAAACATCCAGGCAACATTTGTAGAAAACAGTCAGCAGTAATTTCATTCAGGACGATGCTGTTTGACGTTACACCAGCAGTGGAGATGATTTACTTCCAGCAGTCAGAGGTTTGATCAGGGTTCATTCAGCATGTCTAGAAAAGCAACTGCCGTCACATCTGCCGGTTTGATGATGTTTACATCCTCTTCATGAAGCGTAAACAGTCTGAACAAACAAACATTGTCACCTGTTTGAGCTGTTTGTGATGAAGGCTGGTTGTAGTTGGACATCTGAGGTTTTATACGTCAGTTTACATTTGTTACAATTCAGCTGTCGGTAGTTAGGATGCGGAGGTCTGTGCCCTCCCCCCGGGCCACCATTTGGATCCCACCTGGACTGCTCATTTAATTCTCAGGTGTACCACCTCACCTGTTATCTGATCATCCCGTTCATAGCTGACACGCCATCTTTACTTCTGCTCACATGAAGCCCAAACTGTCCTTTATACGCAACCCTCACTGAGCCAGAAGCTCATCAGCTGGAAGTTCCTGCAGAAGTCCGCTGTTCCCTGGGACGTGTTGATCACTGCTCTGCCGCCAAGACACGCAGGACGAAAACCTGCTGCTTCATTTCCTGTTTCCTGTCCTGAGGACACCACTCGGAGGAAAGATTTAGACGTTGTTGGGACGTTCTGGTCTGCTTGGATGTTAAAGTCGGCACTATGAGTGTGAAGCACATCAACGAGAGATAAACCTGCCACATGCTGTCACTGTTACTGTAGCAGAAAGAAGCTTCTGACTGAATTAAATGTGAAAGTATTTTATTAAAGTACTTTTTCACGCTATTTTTAAGTATTTTGTCAATATAAAGTGGATGAACTAAATATTTTGTTTGTAAAAATTTAAGTTGACTTTCCATTAAACTGAGTCAAAATCATTCTGATTCTTTATCTTAAGGAAACCAAATGATTTGAGTACGTCTGATTTGAACAAATTCAATTACTGAGCCTGAATGAACTTCATTCAAACTTCTTACCAGCTGAAACAAACCGGTTCAGTTTTTTCTGTCTCCGCTGCAGATCAAAGTTAGTCTGGAGTCCTGAAACGTCCCTGCAGATTAATCTGTGTTTAAATAAGTTGACATGATGGAGATTTCTGCTGTTCAGCATGTAAAACATGAGTTGTACAGAAAATAAATACACTTAATGTTTTTATTGCTCTGTGACTCTACAGGAAGTGGTGTAAAACGGCTGGTTTTAAATGTTCGGATGTTACAGAAAAACATCAGAAACCTAAAACACGGAATGAAATCAGCTGTTTTCATCCTTTTCATGACACGTCAGAGATTCCCTGCTGGATGCTGAAGGATTTCTTGTTTCGAGTGTGTGAGGTGAAGTCAGCTGCTGGTTGTACCTGCAGACAGGTGTGTGTGTGTGTGTGTGTGTGTGTGTGATGGATAAAACAGATGCTCGTGGCTGATTTTCTTCTCGCAGGAAGTCATTGAAAATATCTGTTGATGAAAGTGTTGAAGTCTTCCTCTCTGTCATTTCACTCGCTGCTATTTTTATTCCAACACTCAGCTGCTTTTATTCCCTCCGAGCCTCCATTAAAACTTCCCGATACACACCTGAGCAGCTCCTCTTCCTCCTCCTCCTCCTCCCCGTGGAGTTCCTGTGCCGACTCTCCACTCTGCGTCCGCCTGGCTAAACGCTGCGAGTTGGAAGAATTAGCCTTCAACAAACTGGCCTACAAATGAGGCATTAGGCATCGGTAATGGAGGTGCAGAAAGGTCACGGCTGTATTAATCTGCCGTCTGGGGAATACACCCCGGAGCCGGGAAGCTCGGGGGCCGAGGGAGCCGGCAAGTTTCCAAAAACAAACCTCCAGCATGAATAAATATTTATGGGTGCCCCGGCGATCGTATTGATTATGAAGCGTTTATGGAAACAAAACGAGCAGGAAAATGAGATTGATGTTGGGATATTCGGCTGTTGTCGGTCCGTTTTCCCCCTCGGACACTTTGAGCTTCCGCAGGCTGAGAGCAGAGGTCGCTTCCTGCAGGAGCATCGACTTTATTTCAGGATCAACAAGGATTTTTATCCTTTTTCTCTAAAGTCAGCTGACTTCATTTACAGGCTCTAACCTTCCCCATTTATATCACATTCATCTCTGATTCCAGCCAGGACGAGTACACACGATGCTCACAAACCAAAGTATTTCTAATAACAGTTTCTTTCCTTTTTAAAATAAAATGGCAGAAAAACATGTTTTCAGCTTTTATCAGGTTTAAAAGGCGGAGTTTTTTTAAATGTATTTCCAGCTGCTGTCAGACAGGAAGTGCACGGACGACTTCCTGCAGCTGCTAAGTCTGATGAATTAATGCTCATCAGAGGGAAACACGTGTAAAACATGTAAAACAGATAAATAAAACAAAGATGAAATAAATATCTCTTTTAAAACATCCAGTTCAGTACGTGTTTGTGTGTAAACTACTCCGTTTATTTAGAGAAGTTTCATTTACTGTTTGTTCTATTGTATTTATTATTACTGTTGAAATATGTATATAATATATATATATATATGGCAAAGTGACCCCAAACTTTTGAACGGTAGTGTATATATATATAGATGTGTGTGTGTGTGTGTGTGTGTGTGTATTGTTTTGTATATATATAATTTTTTCTTCCCCTTCATCTGCCTACTAGTCCAGTGTTTTTTTTATTATTTTTTATTATTTTTGTGGGTCTGATTCTGCTTCCGATGATGAACAGAAACCAAAATGTGTATTTTTACTTGTGTTTGTAAGATGAAGATAATGACGATGACTCTGTCTGTCTTCCAGTGGGGTGGGATTGGCCCGAGCTCACTTTGAGAAGCAGCCTCCGTCCAACCTGAGGAAGTCCAACTTCTTCCACTTCGTTCTGGCGCTGTACGACCGGCAGGGTCAGCCGGTCGAGATCGAGAGGACTTCCTACGTGGACTTTGTGGAGAAAGACAAGGTGATGGCCTCTTCATGTTCTTTTCTCAGCCAGTTTTCAGACTCCAGTATACAAAGCTGACTGTCAAATACTTTTGATTTTTCCTTCATATACCACATAAAAATATAGTATATAATGATCTGACAATTATTTCTTTCCTTTATTAACATGTTAATAAAATAAAATAAATAATAATAAAAAATCTAATCTGAATTTGAAGAATTATATAGAAGTATCAGCTGATTTGACTCCTGATTGTGTGATCGATCAGATTTTTTAAAGAACCAAACGCATAAGAATATAAAAACTCAGCTGATGTGTCGGAAACTGTCCCCATTCACGTCCGCGAGAGCAAAAGGATTTCATTTTGCTCTTTTATGTAACAGCCTTAAAGAGAGCAGAGAGGAGCCCAGTGCATGATGGGACGTCCCCCAGCAGCCTTGGCCTATAGCAGCAGGACTAAAGGGATGGATCAGGGTCACCAAGCCAGACCAAGTATAAGATTTATCAGGACGGAAAGTTTGAAGATGATCTTAAAGGTAGAGAGGATGTCTGCTTCCTGAAGCCAGACTGGGAGCTGGTTCCACAGAGAGGGGTCTGAGAACTAAAGGTTCTGCCTCCTGTTCTACTTTTAGAAACTCTAGGAACCGCCAGTAAACCAGCCAGTGAAGTGCTCTGTTGGGAATATCTGTAACAAAGCCATCTTTAAATCCAGCTCTGAACCAGTGGTTCAGTAACACTCAGGAAGGACTTTAACCTGCTCACACAGTTTTCCATCAGGTCGTGTTTCCAGTTGAAAAGTGAAAGTTTTTTACCGTCTCTGCAGGACGCTGTGGTGGTTCGTCCGGTAAAGTTAAAGTCTGTTCACCGACATTAAACACAGGAAGCTGCTGCACTGACTCTAATAACACTGATGAGCCTGCTGATAACATCCAGGCAGGTTCGGGGGTGTTTGTTCTTTGATCGGCTGCCAGCTGGCTCGACATCCTCCACCCACTCCCTCACCTCACCTCTGCTTTGACCTCTAGTCTCTCGCCCCGACACAAACGCACTGGGACTGAGCCAAAACTCCCAGGCACAGTTGGCACCAAGCGGCCGACCGACTCGGGCTGAGAGGGAGGAGAGAAATAAAATGGGGGGAAGAAGAGGAGGGGAGGAAGGTCACCGCAGAGAGGAAATGGAAAGGGGGAGGTGAAGAAAAATAAAGGAGATTCAGATTTATTTAGCGCTCTCATGACGTCGTCCTCACCTGCCGCATGGAGGGAGCAGGCAGTCAGGATCCTCAGTCAGAGTTTGATAGCTGAAGGTGATCCGAGACGTTCGGCATCTCCAGAAGTCATCGTTCTGACAAATCAGCACATCATTCAGGACAATCTTTATATTAGTGAAATATAAAGATTCCATGAAAAGTAGCCTGTCTCAAGAAGCATTGTGAAAGATGGCGTATTGGATGGTAGATGCTGTTGGTCAAACCACAATTATTGATAGATCTTATGAACTTGGTGACTGTATTTTTGGGGTCAGAAATAAAAAGGCGTGCATATTCTGGCAGAGGGGTTTGGCCCTCAGTAAATCTGACCCTGTTGAGCCCAGAATTTTGTCAGAATTTGTACATATCATTACTGTTAGACAATTTCATTTTCTTTTTCATTTTTTTTAAAATAAATATCAGCAGGCTTTCCTTCAGAGGCTGCTGGTAAGTTCTTCTGGGTAGTAAACGTGAATATACGCCACCTACAGGCGACTGGCTGTCACTACGCCCCTTCTGAGGGGGGGTTTTCGCTGGGGTGCTTTTTTTTGGCACAGCACTGGTCGCCATTCTCACTCCAACATGATCCAGCAAAGATTCCTCATTTACTCCCACCATGTGCATCACTCATGTTTACATCGAACAAATATGATCGCATTCTTAATGGTGACGCATGATCCAGTGTTAATGATGATTTACTAACATGAAGACACAACCTAGGTCATAGCCACGGCGCAAAAAAACAAACAAAACTCCGCTTGCATCAGCGCCACACTGACTCCACCCACTCCCCCCCCCCCACACACAAACTACCCCCTTAACTTCCAGCCAATCACATCATTCACCTCATTGATTGACAGGTTTGTGACCTCTGCGTTCTGACACTTTTCAAAAGTCACTACTACAGTAACAAAATCGCTTTTATCGGAGCCGAACTGATTCAGTGATTTAATGTTTGCTGTCATTGTTAATGCAGAATTATTTTTGTTATTGTATTTAGATTTGACTCGGTGGTTCTACTCATATAGTAGCTGTATATAAAGTATATAGTATCTGAAATTCGACTAGAAGAGAACATTAAACCTCATGCATCATTATCCTTGTATTCACTTGGGAAACACAGATTTTTTGTGAGAAAGTCCCTTCAGAAATAATAGAATTCAAATTTTATTGTTACTAATATTATTTTATCTATTTAATTTTGGTGGTGACACCCCCCCCCCCCCTAAAAAAACTAAAAAAGAAAGAAACAAAAAACAAAAGAAGATCTCACTATTCTTCTAAGAAATTAAACTCTAACGTCAGAGATTTTGGTTAGATAAAAAAAATGTGGCTTTAATGTGACTTAATGGGACTTAAGTAAATGAAAAAATTATAGAAAAAGAAATAAAATAAATTAGACCAAAAGTGGTTTGTTTCAGATTTAAAACATAATGTATAAAATTATTTGAACTGTAAAATGGAAATTTAATTTCTTAATTCTGACTCAGATGCACTTTATCAAGACATAGAAGAACAATCTGCAGCCAGACTTCCACCTCCTTCCTTCCCGGCTGTAAACTCTGCATTGCTGCTGGTTAACTGGGAATGAACTGGGAACATGGGATTTTAAAGTGTTTTTGTGTTTTTGTGTTTGCAGGAATACAATGGAGAGAAGACCAACAATGGAATCCACTACAGGCTGCAGCTGCTGTACAGCAACGGTGAGACCAAACCTGATCCGAAATTTACAAAAAAAAAACAAAAAACAAACAAAACAAAAAAAAAGAAAAAAAAAACATGTCAGATCAGAAAAGAAACCAAACACCTAACGCAGTTCTGTTTGGAGTCATTTGTGTAGCTGGATCTTCCTGTGGGATTTGATCAGACCCCAACATTGGTCCAGATCAGTTTCACTGTGTTTTAGATCTGTGACATGGAACAGTTCTTTTGACTCTATCCAGTAAAAAAGTTTTTTTCACCCGTATAATGTAACGTTCAAGAAACGCTGCTGACGTCATCACGTCACCCTGCAAGCCCAACCCAGTCTTACACAGTCACAAAAATAGCATGATAACTTTTTACCTTCGCTGACTTTACCCTGCAGGTGGTGAAACATATTGGATGTATTTCCTGCTTTTATGTCAGATCACAGGCTGGTGAGCTATCCTCCACAATGACACCTTGGTCATGTTTTTTAGAACCAAAGAAATCTGATGGGGATGACATAAACTGTTTGGAGGGAGTAACTCTTCCTCTGATATATTTTCCCACTGGGACATGCAGTCAAAAAAGTGTTTGCAGCACCCTGCAGTTTCTGGATTGTGCATCATCACCTGCAAAGTCCCGCATCATGTGCAACATCCTGCTACGTCCTGCTACACCCTGCATCGTCTGCAGCATCCTGCTATGTCCTGCAACGTCCTGCAACATCCTGCTACGTCCTGCAACATCCTGCTACGTCCTGCTACGTCCTGCAACGTACTGCAACATCCTGCTACGTCCTGCTACGTCCTGCTACACCCTGCATCGTCTGCAGCATCCTGCTACGTCCTGCAACGTCCTGCAACATCCTGCTATGTCCTGCAACATCCTGCTATGTCCTGCAACATCCTGCTATGTCCTGCAACATCCTGCTACGTCCTGCAACATCCTGCTACGTCCTGCTACACCCTGCATCGTCTGCAGCATCCTGCTATGTCCTGCAACGTCCTGCAACATCCTGCTACGTCCTGCAACATCCTGCTACGTCCTGCAACATACTGCAACATCCTGCTACGTCCTGCTACGTCCTGCTACACCCTGCATCGTCTGCAGCATCCTGCTACGTCCTGCTACGTCCTGCAACATCCTGCTACGTCCTGCAACATCCTGCTATGTCCTGCAACATCCTGCTATGTCCTGCAACATCCTGCTACGTCCTGCAACATCCTGCTACGTCCTGCAACGTCCTGCAACATCCTGCTACGTCCTGCAAC
>JBAFTA010000008.1:4458026-4470581 GCA_036919975.1 Melanotaenia parkinsoni | reverse complement strand
AAAGGGCAGGGCTAACGGTTTAGTACAGCTAGCGTAACCTTCGAAGTATCAAGTAGTGTCATGAATGATCTGCCTAACGTTCGTTTAATTTTAAGACATACAGGGTTTAAATTATTTGTGGTTTACCTGTTTTGTGTGTTGGCCCAGAGTCTTGCTGCCCATTGGCAGCAACTCCAACTGAAGAGTTTCTCTCTTCTCTAAATAAAAAACCGTCTGATGTCCATTTTTCACTGCTAATGATGACGCTCAAAATAACACCAGAGTTCAGATTAGGGATAAAACGCCGAGCTGTCAGCCAACACGGAGGATTCCCGCTTCCATAAAATTCCTCTGTGATTGGTCATATTGTACCTTTGTTGCATTCACATAAGCTAGGAAATTACAAAACTACCATCTTCTTTAATGTCATACGGCAGCTGAGAGAATGTAAACTTATTCCTTCTGGGATAAAAACATTCGGGGCTTGATGTGAAATATTCGGGGCTAGAGCCGGGAACGCCCAGGCCAGGCAACGCCCCTGAGATCTGCTGATATTTAAATCCTGATCCTGAGCTTCCCTCATCAGGAAAGTTGATTTAAAAGAAAAAGACTCAAGGTGTAACTGGAGGAGTGATTTCTCTATGGAGCATTGACGTGGATGTGTACTGAGTTTGTGTGTTTGTGGTCGACGATGTGTAAAATATAGATGGCGGTCGGACGCAGCAGCAGGTGGCTTGATGTTCAGTCTGAATTATTCATACTCATACACAGCTGTTTCCATCACTTCAGAGGACATCCAGTTGAGGTGGAGCTACTCTCTGGACAGAAACGAACCTCAAGCTGAAGTTCAACATCAAACTGGGTCTCCATCATGTGACTGTGTGAGCTTCATGTCAAAGATGGCTTCGAGGTCCTCGTTCTCCTCATATCACACAGATGTGTGAAGTCACGCTCTGCAAATAGCTGCTGTCTACTTCGATGTGTGGTAAAGAACCTTTCCGTTTGCTAACAGAAGCATCTTTCATACATTCGATAGATAGATAGATGCGGTACAAATCCTCTGATTGGTCTATCTCATCTCTGAATCCACAAAAATATCTGAACATGTTGAAGACCAGTTTCCATCCTCACCAGAGACAGCACATGCCAGAGTTTTAGGAACAAACCTGCATCACTACGTCTCATGTATAATGAATGATTGCCCCCCAAATTTCCGATTTTCTCCTAAATTTCTCTAAAATTAAATAAACTTTGAGATGATCTTAGTCTGATTGGGGCCCCTGGTTGGTGTCCCTCCAAACGTTTTAGCTGGTTTTAGTGAAATAGCCGAAGCACAAGGACAGGAAATTATGAATATTTATACAGAGGAGACTTTATTTGGACCTTTTTGGACAGTCTGAAAAGTTTTATTGATGAGTCGGGTTGATATTTTTTCACTCTGATTCATGAAGCAGACTTGGTCTCATACTCTGAAGTCTGAACTCTGATCTCCTGTTGTTGCCATGACAACATCTTTTACTCAAAGATGTTTTGGATTTGGACAGAAGCAGAGGCCAGAGGTCGAGTGTAAGTCCTGTTTTTAGATCTATGTTTACTCGATGAGCTCGGGAAGAGCAGCTGGAATGATGAGTGGCACTTCGTTTCCAGAAGCTTCTCTGCAGCTTTACTGGTTGTTTACAGCCACAGAGGAGCTGAGACTCAGTCTGAACCTCAGGGGATAGTTGTGGGGGGGTTATCCCACAGTGCCCCTTAGACCACCACCGGTACCACCTCCACCTGTCTGGATGTCTCCACTCAGTTCCAGGTGTAGCCGGGGCCTGCGGGGGGCCCTCAGGGCTCGCTCCTGTTTGATGTGATCTAGGGAGAAGTGTTCACTGGCCCGGGGTGTCCACATCCATCTACCACAGGGGAGTTTTGGGAGGGGGAAGGGGGAGGGGGGTTTGCATTGGACTGAAATCCTCCCATAAAACACGATGTGTGAATGAAGAAGCAGCCGGATAAAAATGGAGAAAATCTGCTTCTTGCCAGCTTCATCAGAGATTTTCTGAATTCCTGCCGTCAGTAAAGTCAACAAGTCAACAAGTCAAAAGGAAACGTGAAGTAAACCAGCTCCTTGACCAGAACCAGAACCAGAACCAGAGCTCCAGGTTGGAGTATTTGCATTTGATGTCAAATGTTTGGAGCGTTTAGTGTCTTTCAGTTGCTGGTTTTTGTTTTGTTATAACCAGAAAATCCACATTAAATAAGAAAAAACAAAGAATGCAGAATAGAAAACAGACGTGGGTGTAGAATCGGGAAGGTGTGTAATAATAATTCATGTTACTCTTTTCTGCTGACGGCTCTTAAAGCGTTAACAGTGAATACATTATTCATTCATACTTGGTGATGGTAAACTATATGTGTAGCCACGGCTGCCCTGCAGACTGAGGGAAAAGTGGCAGCCAATGCGCACCAACAGCTTCTCTGACCGCTGTTTTGTGGGAATTGAACCACCAGCCTTCCAGCCATTGGATGAACTGCAAGTCCTTAGTTGTCCCTTTTATTTTGAGGGTGCTGGTGTAGGTACCAGAAGTACTCGGGTAGTCAGTCTGCCAACGACGTCACACTATATGATTACGTTGAAGATTGTGTTTGGTTAAAATACGGAAGTAGCTTTTGCAGGATTGTAGCTCTTCTTTGTGGGAAAAATGGACGACTTTTACTTTACTTTTACCATCACCTCCAAAAGTTCAGAGAGCAGAAAGGTTTCCATTCGGAAAGCACAAAAAATTAACAGAAACAGTGTGACTTAAAATTAATGTTAGCAACTCAAAATTTAAATGCCTTTGTGTTTCTGGAGCTTCATTTATTCCTAACGTAACCAGTTATTATACATATACTCTAAATGAATGTTCCTTTTCCTGCTGCATGAGATGAGCAGCTGTATTACACCTACCAGGCTTCGCTTGGTGGTGTTTCAAGCGCAGGTTTGTGATGTATTGAGGAGGTGCCTGACCAGCCTGTTGGGAGGCGCAGACACTGCTATCCTCTGTGCTTTGACATTTGTACCAGCTCTCTTGCTTCAGTGTTTTGATGTAAATAACATTTGAACTAAGAAAAAGACTTTTTTATTTTTATCAGTGATTAATTGATTTGTTAATGCTTATAACATTTTAAAAGGAATATGTGAAATTTGCATCCATATAGCTGATATAGTTACCTTGTAATGAGGCCTAATTATATATTGTGAGGTTTAAATGTTTTGACTTTAGGGAGGGAGGTCGCTGCCTTTTGATTAATATGTGTATCAATATGAGAAAGTATTCATATCTGGTCTAATAGATAATCCCAGACTGTTCACCATAAATAAATAAAATTATCCATATACTCAAATTCATTTACTCACATGAGAAAAAGAGATTTATATTACCAGTATATGTTCAATATCTACTGTCAAATGCTATAAAATAATCAAACATCAATATTAATTTCTGCTATTTTTCATAAATCGTCTGAACAACTTTAGATCTGCACAAAACTACCAAAACATTTAATCATTTAAAGACTTTTAATTCTTTAAATGCCAATAAAGGGTTATTAAATGGAAAATAAATCTGTTGTTTGTGTTTTTTTTTTTTGTTGTTGTAATAAATAATGCAGTAATTCAAATAATGAAACTTGCATTTAAAGGGTTAAAATCCTGGAAATGATTGAATGTTTGGTTGTTTTTAGCAGGCCTCAAGTTGTTTAAGTGACTTTTTAAAAAATAAAAATCTTATTCGGTGACTTTAGCGTTTTTTGTTAATTTTTATCAGAAGGTACTAATCATGAGGAGACACAGCGGTTAAAACCGGACTAAGACGTCTGTCTGCATGAAAACCGGTTCTGTGGAGAGAAACCGTCTCCCTGATCTGTGGTTCTGTGATCTGGACATTTATTAACCCGTTAAGGGTCCTGGTCCACATGGGTGTGCTCAGACATCAGCTGGTTCCCACTTCCTGCTGACTCCTAATTGGATTGACTGTGATTACATCACCGCCTGCAGGTTCGTTAGCTGCCTCAGTGTCCATGTCCAGCGGCGCTCAGCTAGAGGAACCCCACGCCCCGCCACTCCTCACCCACACAGCAGGGCGGGATGCCCACTGGGGGATCATGGGAACTTTGGGAGCCCCCCCCCACCCTTCCTTCCCCTCAACAAATCCTCCTCCCAGCATGCACCTCACCCCCTCAAGGCAAATCACCTTGTTAATGTCCACACACACACTTAGGATGCTCACAGCTGCATGCAAGAATTAAAACACACACACACACACACACACATGCATGTGCGTGGGCCTGTTGAAGTGATGTCAGCCCCGCCTCCTCCCAGGTGATCAGTATGTGGGAAAAGATATTGATTTGCATTCACTTCTTCTCATGTCGACAACCAACATCAGCACCGACTCCAGCTCTCACAGTTTCTACGCTGCTGAGAGAATTCCACCTCTTCTTCTTCTTCTTCTTCTTCTCTGTTTTTTAATCAGCAGACTTGCAGCTGTTGTCTTTTCCAGATCCAAACTGCTTTTCTGATTCTGTTTTGGGGACCTGACCAAAAATTCCTTCTGGTCCAGCTTCAAGTGGGTTCTCGATCCAGTTCAGAGTTCTGAGACTTTTTTTTTCTCCTCCACAGAGTCACATGATTACATTAATGTCCACTCCAGGAGCACGTGCTGGAGGTTTGAACCTCCTTCCAATGTACTCTGAGGTTGTGACTCCTAGACTGAAAAGAGTTGGTACTCATCTGGAACCAGTTTTCCTGCTGAGATTATAGTTCTATGGATGAAATGGGAAGAACTGATTTTGTATTAGGAGCGAAATCTGAACCAGAACTGGAACTACCTCATTGGGTGGGAGCATTAGATGTTCTGGAGGTAGATGACTCAATTTATTAATTCAGACCCTGTTTCTGAGGTCCTGGATGGGGTTCTTCAGATCCACAGAGGGACCTGCTAATGAGTCCACTTTGTGAAACAAACTCAGACAGAAGACACATTTGGGCCTGGTCTGGGTCATTTCTGGCACTTATGGGTCAATATTGACACCGATAAGTGTTATATGGGCCAAATATCAGGAGTTCTACTGTAGGAAGGGTTGTGGGGCGTCATGTTTGACACAAAGTACCAATAAAACGTAGAGCTGCGTCAAGTCTGGTAGATTTGTAGCCGTGTCTCAGCAGCCACACTCAGCACGTCAACACGTCATTCAGGGCCAGACAGGAACCAAAGAGCCAGCTGGCAGGGTTCAGGGTTCAGAGGTTTAAACCAAGCAGGACCAGAACTGAGATGGACTTGGCCCGCCTGTCCTGCCTGCCTGTCTGGTGGTTCTGTTTGTTTTCTAACACAATCTCTGTTAAGTCAGACTGGTTGTGATTCTGGTTCTGTCTGAGTACCGTCAGCGTTTAGATCGTCAACCTCGCAGATACATCTCCTCCCTCCCTCCCTCTCTCTCTGTACCAGTCATTCTCAGGCTCGCTCGCCCCCCTCCCTCCTGTTAATCACTCAAGTGTTTTTCCCAATTAAGAATGCACTGATAACCTTCTATCACACACACACACACACTCAGAGTTTTTAATCAGGAATATGAGTGCGGTGTGGCTAATTAAGGACGACCAGCAGATGTGGGGGTGGGAGTGTGTTTGTGTGTGTGTGTGTTCTTCATCCAGCTTCATCTTGTTCACAGATATTTGTTGTGCTGCAGTTGGACAGGTTAGATTTTACTTTGCGTTCAGGTGCTTCACTTGTGAAAAGAGACGGCTGGACTGAGAGTAGCTGTGATGAAGACTGTGATGAAGACTGTGATGAAGACTGTGATGAAGACTGTTCAGTGTCTGTGTTTGGTTCATATGTCAGTCTCTCTTCCTCTCTGATGAGCCTGTTGTCTTCATTGTTGTGAGGTGGTGAAGTGAAACCACGTTTCCCTCACTCCTTCTCCTCTTCCCCCTCCTTCTTCTCTTCTTCCTCCTCGTCTTCTTCCTCCTCCCCCTCCAGCGCTGCCTCAGCTGGTTTTATAATTTGCTGGTCTGGGTTGTTCTCCTGCATTAATTAGATAGGATTGATGGTGGGTTGATGTTGTGACCCGGAGCAGCTTCCAGGCTCATCTTTTCATCTCTGTGAAGCCACTCCGGACAGAGTTTCTGACAGTTGTTGAGATTTTCTCTCTTGGAAGGTTTTTTGAGGTCTGATGTGATGTTCCACATGTGGCGTTGCATCAAAAAACCAAATCTGGAGATGTTTCAGGCAGAAATCTGGGTAAATATGCAGCATGTGAGCATGTGAGGTGAGGAGACTCACCCTTTGATTGGCTGAGACGTCTGTCAATCAGAAATGTTCAGCATCACCTTTGAATGGGACGTTGGAAATTCTGCTCCATCTAAAGTTTGTTTGTTCTTGTTCTTTTTATTTGAGTATATATATATACACACACACTGCAACATAGATAGCAGATTTCCCCTTCGATATCTCGGCTATATTTCTCTCTGACACGTCTGCATGTTCATAATCAGAAACAGAAAGTCAAGTTGGTGACATCTGGTTCATGGAGGAGCACTGTGGTTGGTCAAAGTTACGTTAAACTCGTTGTGGTTGGATAAAATTGAAAGGATGTGGACAATTCGGGAAAAATTGGCTGAATTTGCTTTAATAGTGACAGTTATTCACAACATTACGGATTCCTGGAGGCACTGATCACTAATCCTAACAAACAAAATTAGAAGACAGCTCAAGATTTGACAAAACTAAACTCTAATCACACTAGGCGAATGAACCCACATGCCTCCAACGCAGCCCAACATCCAAAAAAATAACAAACATTATTTTGATAAAAAAAATCGGTTTGCTGACTCTTCTCTATGATGAGGAGATTACTTGACTTGGAAATAATAGGCTTGTTTCTTCACATCTGAAGGTATTTCGACCAGATGTTCCTTCAGTCCATCCAAAAATATTTTAGTTTAAACGCTCAGAGGAATTTTTTTATTTTCTTTAAATCCCAGATTAAAGATTCTGTTCAGTCTGAGTTCATTTAGCATCAGAAATGACCTGAATCTGAGTGTGTGTTTGTGCATGGGTGTGTGTGTGTCTGTGTATGTGTTTGAAAAGTGAAATGTGAGGCGGGCAAGTTCAGACATGACAGCGGCAGTGGGAGAGGGGGGTGAGTAGATGGACGGGGGGGGTGCGAAGGTGATGGAAGTGATGGAGGGGTGAGAATGAGACAGTTGTGGGGGAGACAGAGAGGAGAGGGGAGGGCAGATTAACAGGGTATTGATTTCTATATAAAGATGGAGGGAGGTGATATGGGGGAGTTGGGGGGGAGGGGAGAAGGCGGTTTGGGTTACATAACGGCCAGAACACCCGTCTGTCTGACTGGCTGTGAGAATCTGACCTGGTTTGATGAGAACTTTTAGCTGAAGGTCCTCTTACAGCAGCGTCTCCTCCCTGAGCCTTCAGACACATCACACAAGGTCCGGTCCAGTTCTGGTAAGGTTCTGGCTCGGTTCCCACAAAGATTTCTGGAATAATCCAGAAGTATGCGAGGGTTAGAGATGAGAGGAAAGAGTTGAGAAAGCGAGCTTCAGCGCTCCATTTATTTAGGAAACACTACAGCATCCTTCACAAAGTCAGGAGAAATTTCTGTCCCATAATTCTGTGCAACTGTAACATTAAAATCAACATCTGAATATTTTCTTCCAGTCATAATACACTTCCACTCCTTTACCGCAAAAAAGTCACCACCTGGAAGTAAACAGGTAAGAGCCTTTCACTGGATAATTGCTGATTGGATGATGATGTTTCAGCTGGCAGTGCCAAATGATGCAGGGAGCAGTTTCTCATTTCTTATACAACCATGTGTTAAACACATTCCGTGGAAATGGAAAAGATGTTAGTCGGTTTCAGAAGGTTCAGATTATTGGCATCAAGCAGAGAGAACATCTAGTTAGATGCAGAAACTACTAAAACTGTGTTAAGAATTGTCCAACACATTAAGTAAAACAAGAAGGATAGCAGAGAACCAGAAATGTGGTCAAAAAACATCCTGAATGATGGTGATTGATGGTCACTTAAATTTTTGGTGAAATAAGATGGAAGAAAAACAACAGTAGAACTCAGGGCGATGTTTAATAGTGAAAGTAAGAACATTTCCACATGAACAATGTGAAGGGAACACAAGAGACTGGGAATGAACAGCTGTGTAGCCATAAGAAAACCACTAATCAGTGAGGCTAACTGAAGAAAAAGGCTTCAGTTTGCTAG
The DNA here is from genome assembly GCA_036919975.1 of Melanotaenia parkinsoni. NCBI lineage: Eukaryota > Metazoa > Chordata > Actinopteri > Atheriniformes > Melanotaeniidae > Melanotaenia > Melanotaenia parkinsoni. Next base: position 4,462,335 of record JBAFTA010000008.1, on the reverse strand, counting down.
GGAGCATAAAGACTGGACTCTGGAGCCATGGAAGAAGGTCATGTGGTCTGATGAGTTCAGATTTACCCTGTTCCAGAGTGATGGGAGCATCAGGGTAAGAAGAGAGGAGGATGAACTGATGCAGCCATTATGCCTAATGCCTACTGTACAAGCCTGTCGGGGCAGTCTATGATCTGGGGTTGCTGCAGTGGGTCAGGTCTAGGTTCAGGTCCAAGTTCAGCAACATTATGTGTCCAAAAAATGAGATCAGCTGGTACTTGAATATACTGAATGAGCAGGTTATTCCATCTTCCTTGGTGGCACAGCCATATTCCAAGATGACAATACCAGGATTCACGGGGTTCAGATTGTGAAAGAGTGGTTCAGGGAACAGGAGACATCATTTTCAACATGGATTGGCCCCCACAGAGTCCAGACCTGAACTCCATGAGATTCTTTGGGATGTGCTGGAGACAGCTTGCGCAGTAGTCGGACTCTCCCACCATCAATACAAGAACATGGTGAAAAATTTATGCAACTCAGAATAGAAATAATTTTGGAAACAGTGACCTTTCTGTGTGTAGTTTGCATGTTTTGCCAGTCCTCCAGCCTCCTTCCAAGACTTGCATGTTATGTTAACTAAGCACTAAATTCTCCCTAGTAGTGAGTGTGGTTGTTTGCCTCTCTGTGTTGACCCTGCTATGGTGACCTCTCCAGGTATACCCTGCCTCTCGCCTGGGTATAGAAAATGCTTGGATTGATTTTCTACTGTGTTCCAGATAAATTTACTTTGACACAGTAACATATGTCATGATTTTTGCCACTTCTGTAGCAATCTCACATTTCTGAGCTTTCTTTTAAGACCAAGACGACATATATAGCCCGTGTAGTTGTGAAAATAAATTTAATTTATTCTGGGTGTCATTTCAGACAGGAAGCAGAAAACACAGACTTAGTCAAGAAGAGGTTAAGGGGGAAAAAGTATCGGTATTGATGAAAACATACACTAAAATAATGGTATTGTATCGACAGAATGGTCTTTGGTATCATGCATCCCTCGTGGAAAACAGTCAGGTCACATGACGGTCACATGACCTTTGTTAACCGCTACATTCTCTTCAAACAGCTGAGGATCTTTAAGGACGTTCACGCTGATTTTTGTGGCAGTTCAAACCCATTCTTCAAAATATACACAAAGACGTGACCGAAGCTCAGAGTTTGACACCTGAGCTCAGATACATGCAGTGCGCACACACGCCTGACAGACGCACACACACACACGCCTTCATCGCCTCTCTAGCTTCTTTTTCCTCACTGTTAGAAGATGTTGCCAAACAAGCAGCTCCACACTTTTTTTCTGTGAAAGCGTGAAAACAATCGAGCTGCTGAGCTGCATCCAGCTGCACACGCACACACAAACACACACACACACAGACACACACACACACACTGCAGCTCACTCACCCACAACACAAATCAATACCAATTTATAATTCAGGATTGCTGGAGTTTGGGTTTTAGGGCAGCCTGGCTTCCAGCCTTCATAAATATTACAGTGTTATTGACTTGATCTCAATGAATTGGAGATTTTCTTCTTCTGCTCTTTTTTTTCTTTTTCATTGCACCTCCCCCTCCTCCCCTCCCTCCTCACCCTTTTCTCCAGTTGTGATCTTGACTAATAAAGTCTTCTTGTTTCATTTTCTGTAAGTTGGAGATGAGACAACAAACAGGTGAGAACATGGTGGCTAATCGCACTCAAACGAGCCCAACACCCCCTCCATCACACACAGTCTGTCAGGTGGAGCTGCAGAGGATTTGTCAAGCTCACGTTTGAACAAAAACCCTGTGTTGTTGTTCAACAGCGAGCACTAATTTTTGTGTTCGTGCGTGTGTTTGCAGGGCACACACAAATGCCGCCAGACGCAATCAATTCATGTCAATCTGTGCCATTTGTCTGATCGGTTGCTTGATTTTACACCAAAAATCTGTAAACATTCACCTGTTGTTGTCATGACAATGATTCATATGTAGTGGAGCACATGGATGTGAGAAAATATAAACATGTATGTGCAGAGAAATGCACACAAACACAACATTGATGAGATTTTTTTGGGATTTACCCAAAATCTCTCTTTTTCCTCCTCTTTCTCATCTTCCTCCTTTCTTCCTCCACCCAGCCCCTCCCCCTCCTCCTCCCTGTACAGTAAAGATGGACGTATTGATTTTCCTCCTGACCACCAGCTCACTTTTCTTATTTTCCCTCCGCTGACAGACACACCGATGACACTGTGTGTGTGTTTGTGTGTGTTTGTGTTGAATAGTGATGCCTTCCTGTGCTGGATCGTGACAAAGACTTTCTTCAGGTGTTTTAAAATGTAAAAATCTTCCAGTGAATCTGTCGTAGTTAAAAAACAAGCAACAAAACAAACAAAGAACACTGAAAATCAGTAAATATTTATTCAGGAAAATATCTAAAGTGATCGATCAGGTGACCTTTATTGATCTGTGAGTGCTGCTGCAGAGGAGGAGGTGTAAACTGAACTAAATGAGCAGGGAGGCGACTGCAGGAGGAGACGAACAGGCTTGTTTTAACAGATGTGATGATTTCTGGTCTTCTTTATAATCTCATCCAGAGTAAACTGGGTCACAGAACGGACCTGCTTCATGTTTCCACGTTAACTTCCTGTACATGTGAAGAGACTTTGGACCTGTCCATATTTAGACTTGAAAAAGCTGCAACAGTTTTGTGCTTCCAGTCGAGTTTTGTGCACATTTTGTTTGATGTCTGCAAACTCAGCAGAAAAGGGCAATTCCACTATCTTTAATCAAGAATGTCGTTTTCAGGGATACCTGCTGAGAAAGAAAAAGAGAAAGACAAATGAATTATTACAACAATGCCAGATATTTCTAAATGGAGAGTAAAGAGAGCAGAGAGGAGCCCAGTGCATCATGGGACGTCCCCCAGGAGCCTCAGCCTAAAGGGATGGATCAGAGTCACCAAGCCAGACCTGCTATAAGATTTATTATGAGGGAAAGTCTGAAGATGATCTTAAAGGTAGAAACGGTGCTGGTTCCTGAAGCTAAACTGGGAACAGAGAGGGGTCTGATAACCGAAGGTTCTGCCTCCTGTTCTCTGTTTACAACCTCTAGGAACCACAAGTAAACCTGCTGTCTGAGAGTGAAGCTCTGATGGGAAAATCTGGAACGCTGAGATCTTTAAAATCCAGTGGAGCTTGGTCACTAAGAGCTTTCTAGATTCTATTCTAGATTCACATCTTAACACAGATTTTTTGATGACAGCAGAGATCAATCAGAGCAACTAGACGATCAATAGATCACTTGATCTGTTTGAACTGGGAGAAGTGTGTGTTTGTTCCTTCTGACCAGGTTTGAACTGGTTTTATGATCTCACCAGGAAACAGGAGACAGAAGATTTTTAAACATGTTGATGAATATTTGGAAGTTTTAGCGTATCTGATGTTTCTGCCTCTGAGGCTGAAAAACGGAGGTTTCGTTTTCATTCTGCAGGGACCACAAGAATTTAAACTGGTTTAACAGGTCTCTGTTCTCAATGGGTTCACCAGAGACACAGCTGTGTCTGATACAGAACATAACAGACAGGATGAAATCAGCACCTGGACCACCTGAAACTGGTCTCTGGGTCGGACCTGCTCTGGTTCAGGACGTCAGCAGGTACTGGATTCTGGATCCGGCTCTGCCCTCCCAGCTGAGATTGTCTGCTGCAGGATAATCATGGCTGAAATATTGAAGCGGTGGCGTTTTGGAGGCAAGTGGAGTTTAAATTTGGCAGAGTGATGCAGGAGGAGGAGGAGGAGGAGGAGGGGGAGTTCATCCTCTGCCTGCCTGCAGTCGTCTTCCTTCAGCCGCGCAGTAAAACCCCTCTTAGTGGGTAGTGCCATCTGGCCGGGGCCCCTGGTGGAGGCGTAACGGGGCCCAAAAAACTCGGGGTCGCGATGCTTTACTGCCCAAGCCTGCTGCCTGCAGATGGCAGCGGGCGTGCCACTGGAAAACGCCAAGGTCGTGGCAGCATGTGGCGCGGTGGAGGGGAGAGCTAAATGGCAGTGGGGATGGAAGGGGGAGTGAAAATGGTGGAGAATGGAGGGGGGTGGGGGGGTGGGGGGTGCACCGCTGGAGCCATGGCAACATCAGGGCCGTGCTATGCAACATTAAAGATCAGCGCTAGCTCGCCATATGGGAGGCTACTGCTATCAAAGCTAATAGCTATGTTAGCTTAATGCACACACACACACACACACACACACACACACACACACACACACACACACACACACACACACACACACACACA
>JBAFTA010000008.1:4364856-4374856 GCA_036919975.1 Melanotaenia parkinsoni | reverse complement strand
CACTGATCATGGACCAATAACAGAAACACAGCTCACACTTACTGGAGACTGAGGAACCAGAAGAACAGGGCTTTCAGTTGTTTTTTAGATTATTAAAAAAACAAACAAACAGGGCTGGACGGTGGTGTGGTGGTCAGCACCACAGCTTCACAGCAAGAAGGTCGCTGGTTCAAATCTCGGCTGGCAGGAGGTTCGTAACTTGAGGGCGGTGACTTTTCTGTGTGGAGTTCTCCCCGTGTATGCGTGGGTTTTCTCCGGGTACTCCGGCTTCCACCCACCGTCCAAAGAGATGCATGTTAGGTTAATTGATGACTAAATTCTCCCTAAAAGTGAGTGCGAGTTTGAATGGTTGTTTGTCCCCTGCGATGGACTGGCGACCTGTCCAGGGTGTACCTGCCTCTCACCTGTTAATGCTGGGATAGGCTCCGGTTTACCCGCAATTCATGGAATGAGCGGTACAGAGAATGAATGAATGAATTGTTGTTGTAAATTTCATTGTTGTTGTATTTTTCTGTTGTTTTGTCACTTTGAGATAGTTGAGAGAAATTTATCAGATTTGTTTTGCAGGTTTTTCATGTCTTAAATATTTTACACACAGTTTACACCAACATTTTGCACATTTTTAGTCAAATATTATTGTACAGTATTTGTACAATTGTGGATATTAGGCTATTTTTATCTTTATTTTATCTAGATGTTATTATTTTTTTAAGATTTCATATTAGATTTGATATATTTTCCATTTGTATTAATTTCCCAATTTACCTTTCTGAGCATGTTTTCAGATAGCTTTTTAAATATTTCATTAAATTACATACTCTTCATTTCTTTATCAGAGTTCTGACTAGAATTTATCTTCGATGTTTTTTTAAAGAAATTAAATATATGTAAAATTTTCTTAGAATAAAAAATAAGTCATATTTTTATACATTTTCAGTGTTATTTGAATATTTTGAGATAATTTTTGAAATACTTTTATACTTTGCTGTTATGTGTATTGTTACCACTTTGGGATTTTATAGTTGTATTTTATCATCAAATTTCCATTAAGGGTGCAATTATAAAATATAAACATACAGGGATCATATGAAGTGTAACTTCTCAACGACTTAATAAACTGAAGGATTTTTTAAATAAATGGATGCATAAAGCAGTCCTGTCAAACTCGAGCAACCATGCAGCATCTCAGTATATTTTATAAAGAAAAATATATAAAAGTTGATATAAACAGCAGATGGAGCGACTTGATTGGCTCTCTAAACATCTGCAGCTCGTCCTCTTTCAGTCGCTCATTAACTGAATGGTTTCAGCATCCTCGAGTTATTGGCCTGAAGTAAATTATCCAATCAGCAGCCTCGATCTCTGAGCTGTTTTATATGTCCACTTATATCCTCCCCCATCCCCATTCTCTGCCACGACCCCATCCATCTACCTCCATCTGAAGGGAAACACCCAGAGACCCTCTTCATGCTCCTCCTCCTTTCCCATCTCTCCTCCATCTTTTTCTCCCATTTCTCCTCTTCATCCCCCCCTCCTCTCCCTCTCTCGGAGGTGTGGGTCAGTGATAAGAGATGATGATGATAACTGGGAGCCAGTGCATTATCGTATCGATCGGGTCAGGCCTTTCAGCGCCGCTAAAGCGCCCGGCGCTCTGATTGCCGGCACTCGCTCTGACAGGAATCCGATGGCGCTGTCTGTGTGTGTGTGTGTGTTAATGTGTGTCTGTGAAGGGTGTGGCTCAGCGGACGATGGTGTGTGATGGTGTGGTGTAGCAGTGAGGAGGCAATTAGCTGCTCTGACAGCAGATCCAGGAGCAGCAGGAGAGACTGAAACTGAATCTGATGCTTAAAAAACAAACAAGAACAAAACAGGTTAGGCAGAGCAGGAAATCTATGGGACAGGAAATAAGAAAACAAAGTAAGAAATAATAAAGACAAAAATTAGGAGGAAATAAAGTCTTTCATCTTTGTTAAAAGGCAACAGAGGTAAAGAAGGAAATAGAAAGAAGGGGAGGGAAGGAGGGACTTATGAATGCAGCCACTTAAAACTGGAGATCTCAGCCATTGAGCAGTTTCCAGCACATTCCTGGACACTTGCTGCTTGATTTCCAGTTACTTTTCTGTCTTTATCAATTCAGCTATCATTCACTTTCTAACTTCAGGGTAACTTCTACTGGCAATTAGCTGATGGGAGCAGAGTAGAAAAGTAAGTAAAGGAGGAATTAGAAAAGAAAAAAAGCCTGAGAAGAATATGACCCAACTTCAGGATACAGTTCCAGGGATTAATGTCTTCCATCACCCCAACCTGCCTCCTAATCACTCCTTTTTGTCCCAGTGAAGAGTGCATGAAAATGTCATCAGTGGCTTGATGGGCTCCGTATCACAATGAAGAACTATGGAGACATAATATAGTACCCGGAACTGGACAATTATTTTAAGCCTTTACCTAAAAACAGCAATCTGGTTGAAACTGGATAGAAACTGGATGGAAACTGAATAGAAACAGATTGGAAACTAACTGGAAACTGGATGGAAATTGACTTGAAACGGGCTTGAAACTCAATAAAAACTAACTTGAAACTGGACAGAAACTGAATAGAAACAGACTGGAACCTGGATAAAAACTGAGTAGAAACTGAATAGAAACAGATTGGAAACTAACTGGAAACTGGATGGAAATTGACTTGAAACGGACTTGAAACTCAACAAAAACTGACTTGAAACTGGACAGAAACTGAATAGAAACAGACTGGAAACTGGATGTAAACTGACTAGAAACTTAACGGAAACGGACTAGAAACTGGATGGAAACTGAATAGAAGCGGACTGGAAAAACTGGTAACTGAAACGAAAACGGACTAGATAAAGACTGGAAACTAACAGGGAACAGGCTGGAAACTGGAGATAAATCTGGTCTTTGGCTGAGACCTGCAGTTCTAAGTATCTCCCTCCTTCTTTCCTCTGCTTCTTATTTCCTTCTTTTCTGGTTGGACCAGGTAGTAAATGAACCAGTCATCCAGATATTTTAAATAGATGAAAACACCAGAAAAAACAAGGAGGGAAATTAAATGATAACTGAAAATTAGAAAAGATGGATGGAAACAAAAGTTAAACTCTGAGCTCCTCAGGTGAGAATATTTTCTAGTTTATGAACTTTCTTTAATTAGAAAAAAAAACAAAAACAAAAAACATGAAAACAAAAACGTTTTGAATTAAAAAGTATTTCATGGGTGGGAAAAATCAGTCCACCGATCGATCAGTCTGGAATAAGAAGAATAAAAACAGCTCTGTTTTTCTGTTTACTTCTCTCTGACAACTTTGATCCATCGATTCATGTAATGATGTGGAGAAAACCTGGCATCGGTGGGCCCCTGAGAGAGTGTGGCACCCTAGTCTGATGTCCACTCTGCCCAGTTGGTGGTCATCCTTTAATTACTGTGATTAGACTGGAGCTGATCGGGAACAGAGAGGAGTTATTGATCGACGTGAAGCTTTGGCTCAGACTGGACGACTGTGCTGCTTCAGTGCTGGTTTAAGTAGTTAGTCCTGATTCACAGATCACAGGGAGGCCACAGACAAACTAGCAAATACACAAACCCACATGCCCACTCACAAACACACACGCACACACACACGCGCTGAGCGGCAGCAGCAGCGAGGCCTCGGAGGCGTCATTAACTTGAGAAGGTTGTTGTGTCTGTCAAGACCTAATGAAAATAGAAGGACTCACACACACACTAAATAACACAAAATACACAACAATAACATGCACAAGAGCTCAAGTACAGTGTGTGAGGTTATAGTGTCTGTGTGCTCTGTATTTAAGTTGTTTGTTTGTGTGTGTGTATGTGTGTGTGTGTGTGTGTGTGTGAGACGGGCAGCTGCTGCCTCGTGGCGTCTCGCTGCTGCCGGCAAGCGAAGGAGACATTAACTAACTTCTGTTTTCTAATGGAGATTAATGAACCCAAGGAACCACACACACACACACACACACACACACACTGTAACACAGACAGAAACACACAGCCATGTTGGTAAAGATTCTGGTGTCACCTGTGAGGTTGATGTAGTGTTTCAGATTTTAAAAGCAATTTAAACTAAAGTTAAAGAACAAAGGAACAAGTAAAGGAAAGAAAGGAAAGGAAGACAGAGAAACCCTTACAGATGTGATAACATGTGTAACCTGTGTAAATTCCCATATGAAACCTAAATAAGGATATGTAAAACCGACATGATAGAACTCTGGTAGGTTTGTAAGGCCATGTTTTAAATTTTTTAAATTTCACCCCAAAAAATTGTTTTGTGCTTATATGAACTTCATGTGGAAATTTACATGTGATTCACATGTTATTGCTATAAAAATGTTCCAAAATAACATTTCACAAGTACAAAATATGTTTCACATGTGTAAATCCACAAAGTCGCATGTGAATATTTGGGTTTCAAATGTTACTGCCATAAAAAAATTCCAAAATCACTTGTTTACCATGTACAAAATTTGGGATTCAGATGTGAGTATTTAGGTTTCACGTTATTACCATAAAAATGTTTCAAAGTCACATTTCCCCAAGGGCAAAATATGTGATTCACATGTGCATGTATGGGTTACACATGGGAATTAACACGATGTTCACATATGACAGTGTGGATTTAAATTCAGAATGTACATGTGCTTCACATGTCATTGCATGAAAATGTTCCAAAATCACATGTTTTACAGAATATGGGTTTCACATGTGTAAATCCACATGAAGAGGAAGAAGAAAATAGAAAACAATGTGTTGTGTAAAGAAAAGAATTTAAAATGAATGAATGTGACTGAAGGAAGTAAAGAAAAGACAGGAATAAAAAATAAACGAAAAGATGAGAAGACAGAAAAAAGAAAAGGGAGAACAGAGAGGTGAGGAAAGAAGAATGAATGAATGACTGTGTTGGCAGCAGCAGCTGACAGATTGTTGTACAACACGGGGATGCTGCTGGGTTTGATTGACAAGAGACCACTCATTCACTAACACACACACACACAACCAGTACAGTGGCTGTGCTGGGCTAACGTTTCCCTCTGTTTCCAGTCTTTGTGCTAAGCTTCTTCAGTGGCGTTTCACCCAGTATGGGTTCGTTTTTATTGCTTGTATTGGTTTTATTTGTATTGTTTTTTATTATTTAATGTTTTAATTTTGTGTTCAGCACTTTGTTCGGTGGTTGTTGTTGTAAAGTGCTTTTATAAACAAAGTTGGCCTGGCTAAGCTAGCGAGAGAGACAAAACGGCGATCCAGAAAGAAAGGATGAAGAAAATGAACAGAAGAAAGAAAAGACACAAGTAAGGAAGTGGATAACAGAAAGGATGAATGAAGAGAAGAACGGATGAGGAACCAGGAGGGGAAGGAAGAAAAGGAAGGAAGTGAAAACAGATGAGGGTGTGCTGCATTTACTGACACTGTAGGAAAATTACAATCACGGCTGGTGTTTAAAAGGTGGAGGGACTGTTTCATGGCGATCAGCTGATTCTTGTGTCAACAAACAGAAAACAAACATGGAGGCTTTGGCCAACTTTCTGCTCTCCGCCTGTTTGGGTTCAGCTGCTGCTTCTTACGTTTCATGTTGTTTCCATCCGAGCGTGTTGGACCGTCTCCTCGAGGTCAGCCTCAGTCGTGGGAAATGGAGATCAGTGTGTGTCGAAGGCGTCTGCTGCCAGCATTCTGATTGGCCGGGAGGGAAAACACTGTTGTTCATGGCAACGTTTCTGTTTCCAAACCTGAAATGAAAAAGCAAGGCAGCAGAATGTGTATCTGAAATCTGCTGTAATCCCTGCAGGAATAAAAAGACACTGATCCGAGCGGCAGAGGTTCTTCCAGGTGACAGCTGAGACCAGTTCCTCTGCAGCAGCTGAATCTTTAATATTCAGTCCAAAGAATGAGTTCAGTCAGCTTCACATTCACACACAGAGGTGGAAGAAATCCTCACGTTTCTTATTTTGGTGACAAAAGCAACGACCCCACCACAGAACCCGGATTCGACCCCATACCACCACAGAACCCTGATCCAACCTTGTACCATCACAGAACCGGGTGTTTGGACTTTAGCTCTGTTCTTCATGTCTTCCAACAAAGATCTGGAATACTGATTGATGTGATCGCAGTCCAGAGTTTCTGTAAGATGGTCCGTCCCAGATGTACCTCTAAGTCCAGAGAAGTCGAAGCATTTATAGCAGCACTGAATCGTTCCGACTCTTTTGGAACATGTTTCGTTCGAAACGGATAAACAAGTGAATATTAAAGAAAATTAGTTTAGACAGAATTTGGCATTTTCCACCGTCTCCAGCTTTCCTGTCTTTTCATTAAACTGCACACAACTTTATTTGTACTGTAACAGTTAACAACAGTGTTATCTGAGACAACTTCAAAGATACAGTCCAGTTCAATCCAGTTTAGTCCAGTTCACTAGTGAAACCTTTACATTTAACTTTCTCCTGATCCAGGACATAGTCACAGATCTTCATCAGATTTCCATTTATGTTATAAATCCTTTAAACCGTTTCATCTTTGAGCGCCTCAGAGAGCTGCAAGCACTTTAATGTTACCTGTTCTCCAGGTGAGCCTGATAACCTGGAAATGTCTGAATCTGAGAGGACTCAGTGAGTCTAACAGGTGTCATGTCAGACCTGACAGATGATGAGCTGCAAAAAGTGGGCGGGGCCAGACTCAGGTCTCTTTCTCATCTTTTTTTTTTCTTGTTTAAAGCGTGTGTTTGTGTGTGTGTGTGTGTGTGTGTGTGTTGTGTTGTAATACCTCGGGGGGCTCCAGCAGAGGCCTCCACCTCCCCACTGCTGCTCCTCTGGGACTCTACTCCTCCTCCTCTTCCTCTCTACCAGCTGATCGTCCTCCGACATCCTTTGTTTCCTTCTCTTTCTATCGTTTATTTCCTACATTTATTTTTTCTATCTATCCTTTCTTGTTGTCTCTTTTCTTATTTCCACTTCTCTTCCCTTGCCTTCCTTTCTCTTCTCTATCTTTCTTGTCATTTGGTTTTTTCTTATTTTATCTTTTCTCTACCTCATTCTTTCCATTACTTTTTCCTGATTCCCCCTTTTTCTATTTTCATGCTTTCTCCTCCTCTAGTTTTATTATTTCAGTTATTCTTCACATTACTTCTTTTTCCTTTCTTTGATCTTTCATTCTTGCCTTTGCTCTTTACTTCCTTCTTTTTCTTTTCTTCCATCCATTTATTTTTTAAACTTTTTTCTTTCCATCATTCCTTCATAGTTATCTTTCCTTTTTATTTTCATCTTTCCTTTAAGTGTGTTTATCTGTTCATCATGTGTTGTTAACAGCCATCGCCATGGCAACCTGTTGCTGGTGTTCTGATTGGATGCTACTTCTCCTGTGCTCCGATGGGAAAACACTCATCTTGTGTGTGTTTTCATGACTTCCTGTTGGATATTCTTCTCCGTGTGCCAACATCCATCCATCCATCAGCAGCTGTTTTTAATGAAGTTGTTGCTCAGATTAAACATCTCTAATCTGACTTTCTCTGGTTATGATTCAGTTCAGGAGCCAAATTCTTGAAAAACTCCTGACAGAGAAACACAACGTCTTCTGGAAGTCACACAAACAGGAAGTGATATTAAAACACTGTTTCCTCACAAAGTGCAGACAGAGTGAAATGATCCTGAGCGTAGAATACCTGCCTTTACATGAGGAAGCTTCTGAGCTGCAGTGACAGTGACAGTTTCCAGGTGTTTCCAGTAGGAATAAGTCCACTTCCAGGTTTAACAAACTCTTTCTGTTGTTCTCAGGAAGTTCTGTTGAAGCGAGCAGCAGACCTGGTGGAAGCTCTGTACGGGATGCCCCACAACAACCAGGTGAGTCAGCGGCTCTAAACACGTCTCAGGTCTGCAAGAGTTCGCCATCATTTAAATCTGTCCTGTTGATGTTCATGATTTACACCATGAGCAACTCTGATGACTAGAAACACTTGAACATGTCACCCTGAAACAAGCTGGAGCCATCTTTAACTTGCTGTCCCTCCTCTCCGTGCAGGAGATCATCCTGAAGCGAGCGGCCGACCTCACCGAGGCGCTCTACAGCGTTCCTCGCAGCCACAACCAGCTGCCATCGCTCACTGGATCCGCCGCCCACTCGGGGATGATGGGGGTCAACTCGTTCAGCAGTCAGCTCGCCGTCAACATTTCTGAGGCCTCGCAGGCCGACCAGGGTGAGAGCTCGGCCCAGTTTGTTACTGAGGGAGAACCAGAAGTGTTCTGTATCTGGACCCTGAGTCAGAACAGAAGGAGTTCTGGTTCTGCTGGTCATGCAGCTCACAGGCGGGAAGCAGAAGGAGCCGCTTTAACTCCCTGAACACCCCCTCCCTCTCCAGCCCTCGCCTGCTTCTCCCATCAGCCCAGCAGAACACCTTACAGGAATGCATGAGGTCATGGGAAATGAAAATTCATAACTCAATAGTTTATGTGCGGTCGGAAACGTTCCACCCAGGACCCGACGGCCGTCCTCCTGCTGTTACGATCCGACTCCGAGTGCCCATCGCAATTATCCACCATGATTAAAACATTAATATAAACATCGGCCCTGCCGGATAATTTACAGCTCTAATTCAGAGCAGCTGAACGGAACGTTTTCATCCTTCTCTGCTTCCACACACAGGCGGAGAAGACGTCCACATCCCGGAAAAACCTGGGATATATAAAAAACAACAACAAATCATCTCCACTCAGTTTTAGTGAGAACGACTCCATAAACCTCCTCACCATCCGGAACCACATCACCGGGTCTAACCACACAAATTCTGACTGAGTCTGGAACCAGGATCTGTTTCAGGGTATGTCAGTCTGAGCTCTGATTGGTCAGACCAGTTGGAGCCGAGTTGATGCCGCTGATCCATTAAGGCCTGAGATGATCTGAAACCTGGAGAATTTCACAGAATCAACACATCTCCTTATTTTCAGCTTAAAGAATAATAATAAAAACATCCCAGAGTTCACACTTCATATTTGATTGTAACTTATTTAAATTGTTTTCATTTTTATTAGGAAGTTATCAGCTCACTGTCTCCAACAAAGACCTCGTAGAAAAGCTTCAGGACTGGCTGGAAGAGCGAGATGAGATCATTTAAAGACCAACATTTGTTGATGCTCCAAACAAATAAAAACACAGCTTAAAATCTGATTTAATAAAATCTGAACTCCATAAAAGTTTTTATTTTTCTGTTAATGAGTTTAGGCTCAGTTTGGATCGACCGAAAGGACTCAGCTCTGATAAAATGAACTCTGGTTTGTTAAAATGATCTGAAGTTAAAAATTATTTTTTAAATAATTAGAAAAATTGTTAAAAATTTCTAGAAATTATAAGGATTTCTGGAAATAATAATTATAATTTTGAATTATTTATTATTGTATTTTATTATGAATTATCAAAAAATTTCTATGAAATTTCTGATATTTTAATTTTTTTTCTTAAATAATCCAGAGCTAAAAAAATTAGATAATAATAATTCAATTAGGAAGTTTTAAAATGTATAATAATTAGGAATATTTATAAAATGATTATAAATTATTTGGACATTTTTAAAAATTTATGTGAAAATATTAATTTTTATAATTTTTATAATTTGTAGAAATGATCCAAAATTCTTAGTTTTCTTTCAAACAAATTATTAGATTTTTTGTTTAATAATCAGAAATTATCAGGATTTTTTCTGATATTAAGAATTTTTTAAAAATTACTAGAAATTTTCAGAAAATCCTCAGAAATGATCCAGATTTTAGGAGTAAAATTCCTGGTTTCATGTTGAGTTTTTTTCTTTTCCGCTGAAAACAAACTGAATTAAAGCCGCAAGCGGCATCCATCGGGTCCAAGCTGCCTGGACCCCGCCACCCGATGTTGACATGACAACAGGTGCTGTAATGCGTTAAGGACCCAACCTGTATGAATCCTGCCAAGTTTGGTGGAGATCCCACGTATTCCTATGGAGATATAAGCAAACCG
>JBAFTA010000008.1:4344600-4356538 GCA_036919975.1 Melanotaenia parkinsoni | reverse complement strand
TTCAACTTGCTTCAGGGTTAGCTCCTTTCACTTTAAACCAGCAGCAGCTAGCTTCAACTTGCTTCAGGGTTAGCTCCTTTCACTTTAAACCAGCAGCAGCTAGCTTCAACTTGCTTCAGGGTTAGCTCCCTTCACTTTTAACCAGCAGCAGCTAGCTTCAACTTGCTTCAGGGTTAGCTCCCTTCACTTTTAACCAGCAGCAGCTAGGTGCAGCTAGCTTCAGGGTTACCTTCCTTTACTTTACCCAAAAGGGGTGAAGCAGACACGGGACTCTGCTGGACCTAGAAGAGCTGTGATATCTATAGCTCAAGTTTGTAGCAAGAACAAGCTGTTTACTACTAAACTGGCAGTTCACATCTAACTCAAGACTGTTAGATACTCCACAAAAACAGTAAACTTTGTTCTTGTTCTCAAGGCTGCTAGAACAAAGTGGCGTCACGTTGCTCTTGCAGTTTGTTCTCTATATGTCACTCAGGTTAAGAAATATTGTGTGATTGGTCAAAAATTTAAAGTGGGTGTGGTTATTTCAGAAATGTGTGAAGTAGAAAGTTGTCTTTTCCACTTTTCTACTGATGTAAAAGATTTAATAAGATTGAACAGATAGTTGGTTGGGTTGGTGAGGAAGTACATAAAAAAGAAAACAAAACCAAAAACAAAACACATGTGGCACATAGACACGGACACTGCCTCGCACAAAACTCCACCCCGCCCTGGTCAAAGTTTCTTGTGAAGTACAAAATAACTGCGCCAAAATAAACTTTATGTCCAAGTTCTTGCAGATCGTGCAACAAAGATTTATTCTACACCGAGTGTGGACACATGCTGTCAGAGGCTCCTAGCTGACAATGCCTCTCTCTGTAGCTCACTCATAAAGGGGCCACGTTGCTCTTTTAACACAGCGCTGTAAACAGTTCCACAGTCAACTATTTAATAGTGAATTAGTCGACTAGTCTGGAGATCCCTGAGTTAGAATGAAGCTGCTGAACATGTCGGACTCTGAGAAAATGTTGAATTGATACTTTAATCAAAAGCAACTAAAAAGACCAGATTTATCCCTCACTGACACGGCTGGTGTTTATGACATGTTACTACACACACACACACACACACACACACCTGGAGTGTGGTGGGCGGAGCTACAGCTGCTCAGGTCGGATCAGGTTGGTTTTTTTCAGCACTTCAAGTTATGGATCAACTTTGTCAGATGGAGCATGTTTCTTCCTCCGGACCTCGGCCCAGTCCTCCTTCTCCTCTTCCTCTTCATCCTCACCCCCCTGCTTGCATGACTCACCTCATCTCCGCCCGATCACTCACCTGCTCGTTACCGTCTCCTTCCTCCCCTCGTCCTCCTCACCTCCTCCTCTTCTTCCTCTGCTCCCATAGGCCCTTATTCATTCTCTCCTGTCCATATGGTTTCTGCAGTCAAACAGAAGAGCGCCTTCGCCCCCGTCGTGCGGCCACAGACCTCCCCGCCCCCCACCTGCACCACCACCAATGGCAGCAACCTCCAGGGTGAGCATCCCATCCCCCTCCGCCTCCCACCTGTTATCCCCCCAGCTGTCCTCCTGTCCACGTCCCATCTGGACACTCAGGCAGACGTCCAGCGTCTCCGTAATTACATTTGTGTGCTTCCAGAGGTCAAAGTTGATCCATAACTTGTGGTTTATTTGTGTTTATCACAACTGCAGTTTGCTTATTTTCATTCTGAAAATGCTGCAAAGCTTCTTTAATGTCAAACTTCAACAAGTCAGTGAGATACTATAACATATAATAAAAATAATGACTGTTTTATTTAAATAGTTTTACTCCTGAAGTTTATAAATGATGCAGCTTCTCAAACTGAGGGTCCGAACTCAATGAGGGGTCTTTTTCTCATTAGATGGGACCTGAGAACAGTAACAATAATTAAAATTTAGGTATTTTAAAATGTTCTTTACTCAAAGTACAAACTTGTTGATTGTAAAGGCAGTGAGAGCATAAATTCTACTTTATTTTTACTCCAAATCTGCTTCCTCACTTTTCTGAAGGGAGTAAATATTTTCTCATTTTTAATCAGGGAAGTTGTGGATCATATTAAAACACGATGAGGAAAATGACAGAAATATTTATGTACAGCCTAGATAGTTTTAGATAATAAATTAAAAGGCAACTAGAATTTATTTATTTTAAAATAAATACTTTTGATTCACAAAAAGAGACAGTTGTTTTTTTCATAGACATTTATTTTTGTGTAAATAAATAAGATAAAAAGAAAAAAACAAGACACATCAGGTTAATTGGCATCTGGTCAGTAACAAGACTGGATATAAAAGGAGCATTTCAGAGAGGCAGAGTCTCTCAGATGGAAAGATGGACAGAGGCTGCCTTCCTGCAGCCCAGACCTTTCACCCATACAAAACATCTGGAGCATCATGAAAGCAGAAATCCAGCAACCAAAGTCTAGAACTGATGAGCAGCTAGAATCCTGCATCAGACCAGAATGGAAAAACATTCCTCACCTAAAACTCCAGCAGCTGGTCTCCTCACTTCCCAGACGTTTACAGACAGTTGTTAAAAGACGAGGGATGCTACGCCGTGCTGAACATCACCCTGGAACTACCTTTTACAGACGTGTTGCTGCCATCACACTCATATGTTCCATGAAACGTAAAATGTCTACATTTCAACATCTAATAGGTTGTTTATGTTCTACTCGAAACAAAATATTTGTTTACTAGATCTGTAAACCATGATCTTTCGTTGGTATATAGATTCAACACAGCATCCCAACTGTTTTGGAGTTTGGGTTGTAAAAAATAATTGCAACAACATATCTCAAGATCAAAAGAAAAAAAAAACTTTAAATCTGGAAGTGCATCTAACTCAATGTGTGTGTGTGTTTCAGCCATGGCCGGTCTCATCGTTCCCCCCATGTGAGGAGGATTCCCTACATGATGCCGACAGAACCCCACCCAACACCAATCGACCTCCACCAAGCTGAAACTCCACAGCAGTGAAAGATCCTTCACACCAACCGAACCATCCGACCCAGACGCCTCCGAGTCTTCCTCCTATCTTCCACCTCCGGATTCTTTGGAGGAAGGCCTGGAAGAAATCGTGATCTTTGGGTGGGATGGACGTCATCTGCAGGCTTTTCTTTAAAAACCCGTGTAGACGGAACTGGTCTGGGATCAGTTTAGGCCGGGTCCACAAAGAGCTTCTGTTCAACACAAAGTCAACAATATATATATATATGTAAAAAAAAAAACAAGAAAAAAACTGATAGAGATGAAGGTGGAGAATTTTATTAAGTTTAGTTTCCATTTTTATAAAAACAGTAACTAATTCGTTACTACAGATGCTCAGCACTCATCTACTTCACTGAACAGAAAAAATAAATTAGCAAAAAAGTTGTTTTATCAGCTGTTTGATTGGTTTCAGGGTCATGAAGCAGGTTAGGAAATTCACATTTCCAGACTGACTTTTACTGTCTGGGGAAATCTCAGAGAAGAGACAGGATGAAGATGGAGGCTGAATTAGCTGTTGTTTGGGGGCACCTCAGTGAGACTACCAAAGTTCAGTAATGCTTCTTTAAAATGGATGTAAGCATGTTAGTCTGACCAAATTCATATGAAATCCAAACCCCGAGAACCGGACCAACACACCCAGATAGAAAATGAATCTGACTGGTGTAGAAATCAATTCACACTCATTTGTTCCTCAGATGTTCCTCAGTGCTCTTCAGATGCTCCAAAGTTCATTTTTCATTTCCAGACGGTCACTCTGCTCAAATAAAAACCTGATTTTAGAACAATTTTTATGATCTCCTCCAGAGCACATTAGAAGCTGCAACATTTTCTCACCCAGTCCACAGCGATGTGGTTTCAGTCCATCTGAGGCGAACCCCCTCCCGTTTAGGTAAACTGGGACGAGGATGGTGGTCCAGTGGTGCTCATATGAAGCTGGGGGAAAAAGGGGGAGTTATCTCAGACTTTTTTTCTTGTCCAAATCTTCACAAAACTTAATATATATGAACAGTGAACATTGAAATATGAACATTGTGTTTATCAGCATTTTGTTTTCCTGCCTTGTGAAGCTGATGGAATTGATGGGCGATCAGGTGAATTTGCGACGGACCTGACGGATCTGTTCTCACTGGAACAGAAGCTCTTGATGGACCTCAGAGAGCAGAAACCAGAGCCAATCTTCAATTACATTTTTCATATCTGCAAAAACTGTCAGACGGTTTCCAGATATGATGAATTTTCAATAATAAAAAAAAAAAAAAGATAAAAAAAAAAAAAAAAAAAACTCAGTGGACTCAAGTCCTTAAAGACCCAGTAATGACTCCCATCTTGGAGCGTTTTCCATTCTGTACCATAGCTCTTAACAATGTCTGTGTCTCATATTAAAGGAGGGAAATGCAGTAATTTTGTAAAGAGAGAATTAAACATCCTGCCGAGGGCACCAACGTTCGTTCCTCAGTTTATTTTTATTTCAAATGTCTCATTTTTTTAATCCAGTACAATAGTTCTGTTATGCGGGTGTATCGAGTGGTAGATTTTAACCAGAAAGAGCTTGCAGCAGTTTTAATCACATTTAGGTACCAGATTTTCTTGTTATTCTTCTGATTGTGCTTATTTTATATGTATTTATAAAGTACGTTTTGGGGAGTTTCTTCTGTGATTTAGGCCTGAATGATAGTCTCAAATATATATGTAAACACATTTGATGTCTTAATAACTTTTAGATATTGTAAAAAGAGTGACCAAGTAAGAGGAATTAACCCTTTTGTAAAAACAAAAAATGGTCATGATGGTCATGTTCACCCTGTTTTTGAAAGCAGGACGTAACGCGCTTTCATCACTTTTGTATAAAAATGCTTTTCCGATACAATATTTAACTTTTTGTAAACAGCATTGTTTGTGTTTCTCCTGGTTCTTCTTGTCCTTTGTGTATTATGGTGAAATGTATAATCATGGTTATTTCTTAATGCACTATTTTTTGTTGGGGCACTTAATAAGAGCAATGCATCTTAGCAAAAAAGAAAAAGCAGAACTGAGAAAAAAGAAAGCTAGAACAATATGCACAGATATTTTCCTTTTCTTTTTATTCCTGTCATTCTGAACGGTGAGGAATCCTCTATGTGAAACCTTTTATCTCCAAACGTCAACCGTCATGATTCCTCCTCCCTTCCTTTTGGACTACGCGGACTTCTTGGTCTGAACATTTGAACCCGATTCTCGTCTTTTTGTGTTTTTCTTTTTTTCTGAGTGAGAATGGCTGCATTTTAAAAACTGGCTGCAGATTTTAAAAACCTCTGAACTCAAGGAAACTTCCATCGATGTTGGTGTTGATGGTGCTGTTCTTATCGTTGCATACAATCTGGACCGTTTAATTATGCAAATCTGTTTCTGTTCTGTACCGCCAGCTCCATGCTGCAAGTTGGGAAAAAAATAAAAAGAGTCATGTTTGATGCCTTACACCTAAAGTAAACTCAGCAGAAAGGCAGTAAATGAGTGTTTGGTGAATTATTTCTTTAGTGTAACTAAATCTCACATCATTGGAAAGCCTTAATATTCTCTTCTTTGCATTTGTGGGATGAGCAGGAGAATTGAGTATGTGGGCTCTCCCCATGAAAAACTTCTAATCTTCTCTCTCAAGGCCAAACAGCTGATTCTGCTGTTGACTCTTGTTGTTGTAGTTTAATGGACTGAATGATTGAAGTCTGAGAAAACGAGACATATTTAAGGGGCTTAGTTTTTCAAATGCACAACCCACATATTCAACTCTGATGCTCATCCCATAAATGCATTTTCCCTACAAATATGACTTAATTTAAAAAGAAAACAAGCTTTCTAACAACATGAACTATTTTCAAGAAGCATTGTTACAACAAAGAAATAATCCAGTAAACACTGTCTGTATTCTTACTGCTGAATGTATTTTCCATTTATCATTTACTTATTTATTTTGCTTTGCTTAGCCCAGACATTTCTTTTAAAGTTTTGAAGGAAATTTCATCAAGACAAAATATTCCACATTCATGATGAAACTAAAACTCTAGAGATATCTCTTTACTGTCTTATATTAAATTATGATAAGACCCGAAAAGAACAAAGATAGGATTTAAATTTAATGATTTGGAGAAACTTGAGAAAATATTTGTATTATTCGAAATTTATCAGAAATCAACACAAAAACTTCTGTAGCTGCAGCAAATATTTTGAAACCACACATTTGTGAGGAAAACTGATAAATATTCTAAGTGCTGTGTGTTTCTTACATGAATGCTAACTTGATTAGCTGCAGCGCTTACATGAGAATCTGGAACGAACACGTTTGAGTAGTTTGTTTAACATGCTGAAGTTCGTGCTGAAAGAGTCTGAATAAGCAAAAATCCGTAGTTTAGAATAAAAATATTCATTTTAGGGTTTGTAAATGTTTTTATCCAGCAGGAGCAGTAGAAGCCGTCACCCTCTCCAGTCTCTGAGGAAAAGCCATGTTTTGGTTAAAGTGATCTGCGGTTAGACCGAATCTCATCAACATGAAATCCAGCATCCGTCACCTCAAACTGCTTCTGTTGCTTTCTGTTGTCCGAGTTGTAGACAGTTGTCTTCTTCCATGATGGTTTTTAATCAAGGGTTTAAACTGAAAAATACATTTTCTGGATGTTTTAAATGTGAACGAGGGCAGAGGCACTGCATCTTTGTGAAATATGAAGTATATCATCAAAGTATATCAAAGCACAATGTTTAATTAATGTCTTTAGGATACGAAGGGGGAGGGGGGGGGGGGGGCACCCTCCTGGTTTTTCTTTTTCTGTCTCTTGCCATGCTGTAAATAGATGCATGTCTTGTTTTTCAGTTTTTGATTTGATTGGGTTTTTTAATTTTTATTTTTTCTGTGATCCAGTGCTTTTTGTACAGAAACAGTCTAATAAAGATTACATTTGGCTTGAAGCTGTGGGCTGTCAGATATTGATATTTACAGAACTATTAAGAAAAATCTAAGTTTTCACGTTATATATGAATTTAATCTACAGTACTTTATACACTTAAGTATGTCTGAAATGATTAACTGAGTAACTCAGATTACTTAAATACAAATAATTTACTTTGATGCTTCATTTCTTCCACACAAATGTTTTTCTATTGGAAGAATCTGTCACATCAAAAATGGCCCATTATCATAAAAACACAATCATAATTTAATTTAGTTAAATGATCTGTTTCGATTAGTTGAACAATGACAAAAGCAGCTAATAAAAATCCAGATAAATAAATATGAATCAGACTTAAGCTATGAACTGGTCTGCAGTGTTGAACAGCTTAAGGCTACACTACAGCTGGTTGTAATTCAGTAAAAGAAGTAGTTGTAACAGGAAACAAACCTGGAGGAGCAAAATAACAACAACAAAAACAACTGTGGTAGACATCCACAAGAGAAAAATGAAAGGAATGCCCATCATGTTTGGGAATATCTGGGATATTACATCATCTGGTCAGTCGGGTTGCTGAGTCATTTTAATCTTTGTGGAATTTTTTCCCCCTGATGAGGATCAAGTATGTCTATATCTATATCATATCTATAGCTATATCTATATCATATCTATAGCGATATCTATATCTATATATATCAGGATATTTCAGAGGTTAATATCTTGACTTGAATGTTACCCGTATGAAACTTAACACTAGCCTATAATGATGGATTACATGCAGTTATCGTTTGTCATTTCCTGGGCATGGCTCCCCAGGTATTTAACAATTTTGTAGAACAAGTTCAGTGATGTGCATATATTTCACACCATTGTATGGGGTGAGAGCAACTGCTGGTTCACAGGATAGAGACAGTTTTAATTGTTCCTTCCCACGTTAGACGTTCTTATGTTAACGCTGAAATATTTCACATAAAATACAATCATACTTATGCAGAATATACTATGCTACCCCAGTGCAGAATTGTGGTGCTCGTTTCACTTCATTGACATAAAAGTCAGATTAAATGCGACATGAGGTCATATAGTCACCTTCGTAAAATAATAGAAGTAATTTTTTTTTTTACAAAAATCATGTTTTTGCCTAAATTATATCTTTGTGATGCTGATCACTTCTAATAATGTCACCAATATCCTCACATAAACAGATCATAATATGTATTGGATTTAGTACCAGATATAAAAGTGGCCTGGGTCGGATTTGTACTATTCAGACTGCAACAAAAAGATCAGATATGGGACACATATGAGAGAAAAAAAATCCTATTTGAGTCCTTGGCCTGCAGTGTGAACAGAGCCTTCATCTTACAGAGAAAGTAAACAATTCCATAGAAAAAAAATGGAGTTGCATTTATGCTCGGCTGAATCTAAACTGTGAATCCTGGCGTTCAGCTGGGGACGGTCCAACTGTTTCATCCAGAAAACAGCGAGTCCAGATTAAAGCTGTAATGATTTCTACAAAACAGGCACATTGTTATTGCTTAACACAAATAATCTCAGTAATTCAGATAAATGTCTCCAGAGCAGCTGAATCCATTTACATTGACTACATAATAGCTTAAAGACGTTCTCTGTCCAAAACCTTGAGACTTTCCTTTCAGCAGGAATATTTTGCCTCCAAAGGCTGGAGTTACTGATGAAACTGTTGGCAGTCAAGCTCTGACTGACGCTTCAAGCCCAGCTGATGTGAATCAATCAGCGCAGCTCTAAGCCAAAGCAGCAATCCCTCTCAGTCAGCGCAAGAGCTCAGCAGCAGGTAAAACCATCAGAAATACCACGGATGATGAGAACTCTTCTGTAGATCACATGATTCAAGACGTGCACTGACAGTCAGGAATCAGTCTGGAAATGTGCCGTCTGATACCGTCAGAGATTCACGTCTGTTACGGGTCAAAGGTTGAAATTAATTGTTGGTGCAGCTTGTTCTCATGCTTTCATTTCTTTTCACAAGAGTGCAGAAACATCTGCAATGAATGGTTGGTAAAAAAAGCTAAAAAAGGTTAAAACACAAGCCAGGATAATATGCACAAAACACCATCTAAAGGAAAAAGGAGGAACTCACTGATACATCCAGTGATTAGAAAGTAATTTAGTTTTAAAGTGGTGGACGTCCAAAAGATTAAAATAGAGCTCTTCTTTGGTTATTCCTTTCATATCTGGGAATAGTTAGTGACTAACTGGATCAGATATTCTCTGCTGTCTGTTATCAAAGAGATGCTGGTGTTAGTAGAGGAGCTAATGAAAGGAGCTAACGGCATGTTTAAGTCGGCGATCCGCTGGACTCGAGATCGCCATGGGTGATTCTAGCCTTAGCATTAGAGAGGCTAACAAAATGACATGTCTAAGTGGGTGGCCTTCTGGATTTACAACTTCCTTAGCTGTTTTAGCAAGAGATGCTCATTTAAGCATTCAAGAAGTGAATGACTTCCCTAAATTGGTGACTTACTGGTTTAGATCCCCCGACAATAAGTCAACTAAAACATGCAAGGTGCTCAAACTCGACCCATCAGGAGCAATTTGGGGTTCGGTTGTCTTGCTCAGGGATACCTCGACATGAGCTCAACAGGCCAAGGATTTAACCACGCTACCCACTGAGCCATTCACATTCAGGCAATGAAAATGTAGGTTAAAGTTTTTTTTAATTAAGTGTGGCGTATTATTTTATTTTATCTAGATGATTTGTTTTAGTATGTTTTAATTTTTAGTTTGCATCCATGTGTAGCTGTCCAGATATTTTGTGTTAACTATAGTTCGCTTTCAGCTCCTAGATTAGCTCATACTTCTGTCTGCTTTAATCAAACTTGCAATCCAACTGAAAACATAGCTGCCCGACCAGTATAACAGATCTAAGTTAGCATAAATTCAACTTCACACACAATTCTATCAACAACTGGCTACTATCGCTACAAGCTACGAAGCTAATAAGTTTGCGGCTGGTTTAACGTTATTGTTGGAACATTACAGCTGGTGGTTTAATGTTATGTTATAAACAACCACCACCAAACTTTTTGTTAACTTACCACTATGTCTTTGTGGTGAACTGCAACGTATCTCTTCAGGTTTGTTGTGTTTTTTCCAGCTACCTTGTGCCCACACTCCTTCCCTTCCACTAAAATCAAGCATAAGGTATTTTTTCTCTCCACTTCAATGTAGCGACAATCGGTCCATAAATCACACCTTCTCTTTTTCCTGGGCCCCGTGCAAAGCATTGCCATTATTGTTTTATTTTTAACCTTTCGCCGTGAATTCACTTCCTGGCTGTCCCATGTGTTTGTGCCAAGCGGCAACCTCCAGTGGTAAAATGTGAATCATCTGCTAGGGGCTGGCTCCAAAACAGAGCAAATCCCCATAGATTCCCACGTTAAAAAGGCCAGCTTCACAGCAGAAATAAACATGTTTAAAGCCTGGTACAATAATCCATTTTAGGATTAATGACAACTGTGAAGGGGGTGAATTTTTTCTAACTCAACCGTTTGGATGTTATTTAATCTTGAAATTAGGCATAATTATGGGCAGGTCCTTTAGATTGATAGGTATCCAATATCCAAGACAAGAAGCCGGTTGAACTCATGTTAGATTTGAGTTGGCTCAGTAAGCTCTTAGCTACAGGCAGCTCAGAGGTCATTGGTACCTGTTGTTGTGGTAATCCCCGAACTCGTTGGTGGACACCGGCAGTGAGGGATGCCGTCAAGCTGAAGAAGGAGTCCTATCGGGCCTTTTTGGCCTGTGGGACTCCAGAGGCGGCTGATGGGTATCGGCGGGCTAAGCGGAGTGCAGCTTCAGTGGTTGCTAAGGCAAAAAACTCGGGCATGGGAGGAGTTTGGAGAGGCCATGGAGAATGACTTCCGGATGGCTTCGAGGAGATTCTGGTCCACCATTCGGCTGTTCAGGAGGGGAAAGCAGTGCTCCGTCAACACTGTGTACAGTGGGGATGCTGACCTCGACTTGGGACATTGTGAGACGGTGGAAGGAATACATGAAAGACCTTCTCAATCTCATGCGCAAGGCCCCAGGGGTGGATGAGGTCCGCCCAGAGTTCCTTAAGGCTGTGGATGCTGTAGGGCTGTCTTTGCTGACACGCCTCTGCAGCATCGCGTGGACATTGGTGGTTCCCCTGGACTGGCAGACTGGGGTGGTGTGCCCCAACTATAGGGGGATCACACTCCTCAGCCTCCCCGGTAAGGTCTATTCAGGGGTGCTGGAGAGGAGGGTCTGTCCAATAGTCGAACTTCGGATTGAGGAGGAGCAGTGTGGTTTTCGTCCCAGTCGTGGAACAGTGGACCAGCTCTACAACCTCTTCAGGGTCTTTGAGGGCGCATGGGAGTTTGCCCAACCAATCTACATGTGCTTTGTGGATTTGAAGAAGGCATTCGACCGTGTCCCCCGGGGACTCTTGTGGGGGTACTCCGGGAGTATGGAGTGCCGGACCCGCTTGTACGAGCTGTCCGGTCCCTTTACGACCGGTGTCAGAGCTTGGTCCGCATTACCGGCAGTAAATCAGAATCCTTTCCAGTGCGGGTTGAACTCCGCCAAGGCTGCCCTTTGTCACCGATTCTGTTCATAACCTTTATGGACAGAATTTCTAGGTGCAGCCGAGGTGTTGAGAGGATACAGTTTGGTGGCCAGATGATGTGGCTCTGTTGGCTTCATCGGGCCGAGCTCTTCAGCTCTCACTGGAGCAATTTGCAGCCGAGTGTGAAGCGACTGGGATGAGAATCAGCACCTCCAAGTCTGAGACCATGGTCCTTAGCCGGAAGAGGGTGGAGTGCTTTCTCCGGGTCTGCAATAGGGTCCTGCCCCAAGTGGAGAAGTTCATGTATCTCGGGGTCTTGTTCACGAGTGAGGGAAGGATGGAGCGGGAGATCGAAAGGCGGATCGGTGTGGCGTCTGCAGTGATGCGGACTCTGCATCGGTCTGTCGTGGTGAAGAAGGAGCTGAGCCAAAAGGCAAAGCTCTCGA
>JBAFTA010000008.1:4320421-4333767 GCA_036919975.1 Melanotaenia parkinsoni | reverse complement strand
CGTATCTCCACAACGCCCCATGGAGCTCGCGCGCGGATCTCAATTCCTCTCGCGCGGGATCTCGTTTACTCTCGCGGCATTTTGGCATGATAATGCCGCAATAGACAGGCTAGAGGTGGAGACAGGGGACGTCTCAGTTTGTTGTGATGTGGAGGGAGATAATGTTGCGTTCAGGTCCATGACTGAGCTGCAGGGTGACAGAGTGGAGGTGTGACAGGTGGGCTCGTGGAAGGTGTGTGGTCTGCTGGGCTGGAGGCAGGGATGAACTGAGTCTAGTCTTAAAGCAGTGTACAGACATGATGGAGTTCAGGATGCCTTCCAGCAGCCATGTCTCTGTGAAGCACATACTGCTTTCCCTGTACCTTTCCTTTGTGTTAGCGATTCAGGCTTATCCAAGTTTGCTAGTGATCTCATCAGAAAGGTTGAAAGAAATGGTTTGAAGTTGGTTCTCATCTCTCTCTGCCTCACTCCTGCCCTTGTTCGTTGGGAATTTTGTGTTATTTCACACATCTCTCTATTCTGATGCAGAAATGATGATGAAGTCACTTCCTGTTAAACCTTCCACCAATCAGAGATCTTAAAGTGACGGTAATGTCCAATCAGGAGCAGCCAAAGATCAACAAGTGAGCAGGAAGTTGTATGTGTGTGTGAAAAGAAGAAAAGTAATGCTCCTCTATGGCTGGAATAAAGCCAGAGTTGGAGTTGTTTTTGTGAGGACAGCCAGTAAATAAAAGCAGAACTGACTGTAAATGAGGAAAAAGTGTAAATATGTAAATAGTTTCTGTTTTTTTCTCTTGAAAGCCAAGACTTGAGAGAATGATGTGCAGATGAGAAAAGGCTTGGTGACCGTCGATCTGTGTGTTATTTCTACAAAATTCTGTTTTCTTCTTCTGGTCGGCATTTATGCTGCTATATCTATTCATACATTCATTTTACATCATTTTACCTTACATCATCATAATCTGACAGCTGAGGCTGGAAACATCATTTCTGGATGCTGA
Source organism: Melanotaenia parkinsoni (assembly GCA_036919975.1). NCBI lineage: Eukaryota > Metazoa > Chordata > Actinopteri > Atheriniformes > Melanotaeniidae > Melanotaenia > Melanotaenia parkinsoni. The sequence goes on along the minus strand of JBAFTA010000008.1, from coordinate 4,332,766 downwards.
CCGGGGTTAAAAGGCTTGAGCTTCTACATGAATTTATTTATTTTTTTTTCGTTTTTGTGGTTTTATTATATTTTTATTTTAAAAGAAATTTAATTTTATTTAAAATAAATTGAAATAAAATAATTTAATTTAAATGTTTGTTATTTCATGTACAGTTTTTACAAAGTGAGGGCCGATTAACAGGAAACCTGCTTCCATCGCTGTAGGAGATGCAGCGTCCGTCTGGATCCGTATTTAGCGTTGTATTTTTCATACTCTGCTGAGGATGTGGTGTTTATATGTTTCTGTCATCCAGAAACAAGTGAGGAACAGAACAACCTTCTATCCCGAGCGAGTCACCGTGATCCTGCAGCATAGAGCCACCTCATTTACCCTTAGAGTGTAAAACAGGCCACACACAGACACATGCAGGTAAGAAACCAGCCTAATAAACACAGAGGCGAGTGTGTTTCCGCTCAGTTAAACACACCATCAGGTCCTTTAACAGTTCCCGTGAATGTTCAGGAAGATGGAAGATGGCCTGAACGGTTGTTTTCACTCCCCCCTCCTCCTCCACCTCCTCAATGACACCTCCTGAAGAGGACAAAAAAGCAAGGCCTGTCGTCCACTTTACACCTGCTTCTCTTCTTCATCTGTCTTCATTTTTCTGGAGGAGGCAGGATGTTTGGCTTGGCTGTGACCTGCTGCATGACTTAATCCCTTGGTGCTATTGTTAAATATTTCAGGCAAAAAATAATGAAAACCAAATGCGGTGCAGGGAAGCAGCTCTGGGTTTCAGGGCCTGCGCCTTAAAATTGTTAGTCTGCTGCAGAATGAGGCCAAATAACTCACTTATGTTTCCCTTGTAACATTACGCCAAACATGAGATCTTTACTTTGTCAAATCTGGTGAGTATCAAACCAACTGTATCAATGGAAAAACAGTTTTAATAAGCATTCCCAGGCGAGGGCTGAGGAACACCTCTCACCTGGAAGCTATTAGAGCCGACAGGAAATAGAGGCAGAGATCGAGTGCTTCCCAATAATGTGTGTCCCCCCGGGGAGAGGAAATATGTAGATTCATCATAAAACATATCGGAGCACTTGGTCTGTAACCGAAGAGAGAAAATCAGCAGAGACAGCTGGGCACCTCCAGCCCTCCCTGATAATATCGCTCAAACATCTGTGGATGCAGCGTGCAGAGAGCGTTTCATCGCTCATGTCGAACGTCTCTCCTGACAGTCACGCTGTAAACACCTTCTCCAGATGGATGCGAGGATTTATGGAGGCTCGTTCTGCCAAGAAGAAGGAACACAAGAGAAGACGGGCAGGATGGGAAGAAAAATAGATCCAAACTTTTAAAGATGTTTGAACAAAAATACGAGATGTAACAAAAGTAAAGACGTTGTGTCAAAACTGCCTCTAACTCTCTCAGTGTGGAGCTTTTTCTATTTAGGACCTCGTACTTCTGCCTGCTGAGTTTTCCATTCATGCAACTTAGAGAAATTTAAAAGTCAAAATCTATGACAATTAAAGGCTTGGTGTTACAGATCCACATGAAAATCCTGATAATGTTCTTTTTTAATTATTTATTCATTTTTTAATATTTTTGATAGGAACCAAACCACTTTACCAAATTATCTGGTATATTTGTATGACCTCAAACCAATAATTTTCATACATTTTAAGGTCTCGTTTTCGTAGCCAACCTGCTTCATCCTTCACATACTTGCTTATGTACTACGGATACTACCACAGGAGTCCAGTAGGGGGCACATTGGAGAGGTCCGACCAGATAGAGATGCTGAATTTGTAGGAAGTAAACAAAACTAAAAACATAGAGACAACAGAGGAGGTCGGTGTTTGGTTTATTTTGGGATCAAAGCAGATAAAACCAAAGCAGTGGTATCAGAACAGGAACGTAAGGATCCTGAATCATGGAGACTGCATCTTGTCTTTGAAACTTTACAAAGTTTTTACCTTCGTCGACCCGTGACCTTACATCTGGTCAAACTGCTGGTGGTTACCCAAATATTGCAGTTTATGAACATGTAGTTTTAATATCTATGTGTGTTCCAAAATTACGCTTCAAACATGCAAAAAAAGAATAATGAGCACATGCGGGTTATGAAACTTAAGTGGGTAACTGGCCAAATTACCACTTAAAGACAAGAAGAAGAAGAGTTCTGTTTCTAGGATAAAGAAGAAAGTTAAGCAGCAGTGGCTGCTATGGAGGCTGTCTGATGACGTTGACAGAAAATATATTCATTTGTGGCCACATGTTACTAATGTGTAGAGAGATAATTAACTCATGGCTGTGTGTTAGTTGTGCATTTTGATTTAAAGGTGTAGTGTGTGACAAAATCAAAGGTCAATGACAGAAAAATGTCATATATCATTAAAAACTATGTTTCTGTTGGTATCTAAAACTTGTTTTTATTTGCTTAGAATGAGCTATTTATATTTACTTGTCCTGAGTCCAAATACATGGCAGCTGCCATATTTGTGCCGCCCTTGGTGTCTCTGAATGGACAAACAACAAGTGAAACATCTCTAAGCTTTAAAACTGCAGTACCAGCTTTTTTGATATATGCTGGAGCACCGTTTGGGGCTAAGTAACGACATAAAAGGACCATAGAAGAAGACAGAAGTAGTTGAAATAGTTACCTGTAGGTCAGTCATCGCTGCACCTGAAGCCACTGGATACACTCACAGATAAAAACATATCCTGGAATAATTTTGGCCACTGACAGCCACCGTCCATTTTTACCACTAGGTAACAGTAATTCTCACACACTGTACGGAGATATGTTTTTTTCTCTCTCTCATGAACAGAAACATTTCAGTTGAAAGTTGATGTAAGAAAAAATTTGAACATTTCTTTAAAAGATTTTAGGACCACATATTGTGATAAAAATGCATCATAAATAAGACCTATGTCTTATAACCATGCCCAAATTTAGTGCCAACACCTTTTTATTGTGATGAACAGAATTTTTGTTAAGGATGTTTGGAATAATCTGAGTCCAATAAAATGACATTTGACTAAACTTAAATTTGAGGTCAAACTTTGCAGCTGCTGTACTTCGACAGGAGTTACCGTGTTTTTCTTTTCATATTTTGAAGTTAAAAAGTGAATTAAAGGGTGGATGGCGGAGGTATACGGTTGTTTTCCTGTTGGTGAATCCAACTAAGCTGACTCAACGCGTAAGCCTGTTGGTTTTCAGTAGAAGCTTGTTGAAGATGAAGAACAAGATGATGAGAGATAACCACTAAAATAAGCAAAACTACGAAAAGTTTGTCCAAATTTAATATAAAAACTTTAGATTCAACTTGCTAAAGAACAATAATTCAGAGTGAATGCAATGTAATGACTAGAAAATATCAAGCTAAAACTGAAGAAATCAAATTTTCTTTGTTATAGAAAATATTCAAAAACAGGATGATGATGATGATGAAGATAAAATTTCAGTTTAGTCTGAAATGTTTTCAGTCTGTTTTTTTTTTGACAGAAACTGTTTTCCGTATGTCTCCTGGCAAAATAGATTTTTCCAACTTTGAGTGTTTCTGTGACAGGTAGAAGAGCCTTCCTCATCTTCATTGAAATTCATGCAGTGAGGTCATCATCATCATCATTATCAGAGGCTGAAATCAGTGTTAACGAACCAGTCTCCAGCCTGAGCAAATTCTCTGTCCTTCTCTCAGCTGCTTGCTAAACAAATTGATTCAACACGTTTACTGACAATGGGGGGGCGGAGGTAACTAATACTTTTAATGATCTCAGCAGACCAGCCTAAGCCGTGGGGGGTGGGGGGAATGTTCTGGTTCTGAGCGGTGCAGTGGCAGTTGTGGATGAAGATGCTCCAGCAGTGTGGCAGATTTATGGCTGAGCGTTGGAGATGGAAGAGGCCATGAATCAGGCGGCCGGAGGAGCGGCCACACACTGACATAACAGGCCTGCCGAGGGATGGAGGTTTGATGGCGTTGGAGTGACTGCAGACACGATGCAGGCAGATCATTCCAGATCAGGTTTCGCTTTGTTGATAGAAATTTCCGAGTCATAAAGAAAGCAGTGAAGTCCAAGTAAAACAAATTGAGGCATCATGTTTTCTGTCAGTCGTTGATCCAAACCTGATAAAAACTGAACCGTGGATTTTCTACTGGGGATCTTAAAGAAGCACAGCTGAACAGATTTCTTCACTCAGGTGCCAACAACAGCTAACTTGGCATCCATCTTGCATCCTACCTGTACTCTTGAGCTCTCTCCAACCAGTAAAAGTCCAATGTTGACTCTTGTCCTACGTCACTTTCTCTCTTTCTTTTCCTCTCTTCCTCCGAGAATGTCTATTTGCATTTATTTAATGAATCCATTACAGTTTCAGATTAAGTTAATTATTAAAAGTTTGTCATGGCACTTTTTTAAAACCATGGATCCTGAATTGAGACAAGCATACAAAAAAAAACAACAAAATCATTACCACTAAATTAAATTTAAAAAACACAACACCTAACTTAAAATGTAATTTACTTGTAATACAGTTTAAAAAAACACGGAGTAGCTTGTGTGACAGTCGGTGCCCAGAGCAGCTGGTGTGTTGATATCCAGTTACTGGATAAGCAAAAGGCTGTAGAAAAAAAAAAAAAAAAAAAGTCTTGAGGTTTCTCAGCCTTGGGATGCTGCAGGGCAAAATGGCTCTAGGAATGTAGATAATAGGTATAATGTCACTGTGCCACCAAAACGAGTCAGAAACACATTTTCTGTGTCCAGAAAGTTACATAGTGCTACTTTAAAAACAGGTCTAAAATCCTTTCCACAGGCTGACCAGGCTTAATGGACTTTATTGCAAACGTTCATATACAACAAAAAAAAATGTTTCAAACTCTGAACTGAGCCCATCAACCTCTCCCAGTTTTCTTCATGTTGCACATCAGGCTGAACATCAAGCAGGAAGTGATGTTTTCTCTCTGTGGAGTTTATGCTGTTACAATGAAAACAGAGGGATCTGACAGCTCCGCACCTCCACAAGGTGACGCCTCCTCCGTCTGGTGAACACGTCCTTCATTTAAGTCACATACTTTTTCTTCACACCTCGTCATCACTTCCAGACAGCTTCAGCTGCAGCGAGGAGAAAAGTTGCAGAGCCAGTAACATGTTTGCTTTATGCTGCTGTTTCCATGAATCTTTCCTGACAAAACACCTCAACATGAAAAAAACCCGGATTAGAAAATCAGCTGACTCCTCTGCAGGATGCTGAGCTGTTTCTTAGAGTTTAACCACCAAAGTGTGATCAGCTGCCGACTTCCAGCTTCCACTCAGAGGCCTCCATCCATCTATAAAGGACACGACCGTGTGCAGACAGAGGGGAGATGAGACGAGCAAGTATGAAAGTATAGTATTAAAAAACAAATAAAAATAAATAATGAAAAATATGTGCACTGAAACCAGTTTGTCTTCATTTTTATAGCATAAATAATCACATGATGAGATTCAGTTTATATAAACGCAGCTTTATGTACAAACAAGCCGTAAATTCCTCCTGAATTTGGACAGTAGCCTGCAGTCAGGTCCATGAACGCATCAGGACGAACGTCATACATCAACATACAAAGCAGATAATCTGCTGTGGCCTCCTTTGAAGATGGGGTGATGACGGAGCGAGTGCATCTGATGGAATAAAACCTCAAGGTGAGTCTGAAGGTCAGGCAGTAGTGTCATTAACCAGGAAGTTGGGGCATAGCCTCCACCTCTTAATTAAACTAATTAGTTTAATAAAAAGTCAATTGTAGTTATAAAAGAGCACATTCAGCAGGTGGATCAGTGAGTTTCTGGTAACTTTTCTTGATCTGTAACAGAAATTGTTTTAAGACGACCAGAAAGAGAAATAAATCCCATCTTCACTGCAACTTGTTCATGGACGAATGAAAGGAATTAAAAATAGTTAAATTTTACCTTATGGGAAATTATAATGTAAAGAGACGACCTGCAATATCTTTCAATTTATTTTAAAATAACCAAATGTTTTTTGTAAATGATTAAAAGTTATTTTAAAAACATCACTGTAACTGTATTATTGTATCTGAATGAACAGAACAACACAAACAAAGTTTGTTGAAACATGTTGGCACTCCGATGTTTGCAGGAAGACTCCTGAGTGTTTCTAATCAGAGCATTTGTTCTTTGGTAGGAACAAAGATACGAAGAATTTCGTGAATACCACAGCCTTTGTTAAAACTTTGTAAGCAGGACTGAGGCTCAAATATTAGACCACAAAGAAGGGACTTCATGACGAGGAGAGAAAGATCAAATTTGATAGAAGAAATAAGGGTGGGTGATATTACAAGAATTGGTACTGATTCAATACCAAGTAAATAAATAGGTAATATCTGCTATACCGATACTGTTAAATACAGTACGACTGTCACAACTAACGATTAATCTATGTAACTAATAAATTCATCTTCTAATGCAGGGATCCCCAAAACTCGGACTAAGGACAATTTATATTTGGAATTACAAACCGTTTCTTTCCCAAGTCTTTTTCTAAATTAATCTTCCATAAATAAATTAATTAATTGTCTAATAATGTGAAATAAAGTGTCCCTGGTTATTATTCATGGCGATCTAGTTATAACAACTCTTCATGTTCACCAGGTTTTGTCGTCTCGCCCATAAAGCGGTGTGTCTTGACCAAGCAGCAACCTCTGGAGGTAAAATGTGAAGCCTATGCGGAAGTGCAAAAAATTGCAGTTCACCTCTCATCCACTAGGGCCTGGCTCCAAACCAATCAATCTCCATAGAGTCCCATGTTAAAAAGACCAACTTCACAGCAGAAATAAACATGTTTCTTGCCTGGTACAAAAATACGTTTTAGGATTAATGACAATTGTGAAGGGGGTGAATTTTTTTCTAACTCACCCTTTTTGATGTACATGTTTGATGTATTTAATATCCACAGCAAGAAGGGAGAGTGTAGCACAAACTTGGTTTTTAGCCGGCTAACAGTGCTTGCTTTGCTTAGCTTTAGCCCGCCTACCTCCATTAGCTAGTTAGCTCCCGCTAGCTCCAGGTTAGCTCGGTTAGCTCTTAGCTACAGGCAGCTCGGAGTTTGATGGGTGTCAATCATCTACCCCCACCTTCACAGTCCCCCTCTCAGCTCCACCTCTTTGCCCATTTTTGGATTTTCCAGGAGTGACGCTGCCAAGATGGCGGTGGTGGGAACCACCCAATGAGCTTCAATTCAGCTCTTCAGAAACCCATGGGTGACGTCATGGAGGCTCCATCCATCTTTTATGGTCTTGTCCGTCTGTGACACCTAGACTGTGTGGTGACAGCCCACCTGTCCTCTGTGGAACCGGCAGGAGGACATGAGCAGAGGGCTGCTATAAATGACAGGAACCAGTAGCCTATCAGTACACAGGGGTTTGTGATGTTAGAGCCAATCAGAAGCAGAGTAGGGTAGACATTTTTATCAACTCTGCTAACAAAAAACTAACTGAAACCAGTGCTGTGTCTCCCACTAGGCTTGATGCATTTAAACTGTTTTGGGCATCATTTGGTACTCGAAGTTAAGAAGTTTTATAATAATAATAATAATAATAAAAAAATGGTAGTCAGGTCTTCATGTTTATGTTGACCGTTTTTCCTTTCTTATTTGTGTAAGAAATCTATTAGGATATTAGCCAAGGAATTACTCAGGTGTATTAATAACTTTAATTTATTCTTATTCTAAACCCACATATTTACTAACCGTGTGTTAGGAATACTTGTGAAACAAGGCTGACTAACACTGTGTTGATTATTGCTGTGCCTGCTAGCAAACATAATGTACTGAGTGGTTTATCTTAGGGTTGTAATTGTTTATGTGGTTTATCTGATTCAATCAGAGTGTATCCTGCAAAGGAAAATCGCACCTGGGCTTTCGTGTATGTCTTTATCTCTCCCTTACAGAAATAGGAATCCAATGCTAGACGAAGACCACGAGGAGGTGACTGTTAGATGGCACATGGGATTTACCCAGCAACTGCACATTAGTCAGCAGCTATGTCTAGAATAGGAGGAGCGTGTCATTATTATAAAAAGGGTTCATGAATCAGGTAGTGTGTTCTGTTTTGCGACAGGCAGAAGGACACTTTTATGTCTGTTCACTAGGACCAGGCAACAGAACCCAGAGAACTCTGTAAATGGAACATTTTCTAATACCATTGTAATTAATAAATAGTTAAAGGAGAGAAGTTGTTTGTTTTCACTGGTCCACGTCCTGGAAGAGAAGAAAGCCCACAGAGTCTGAAGGTGATTATTAGTATTCTTAAGTATGTTGGAAAGTAATACTTTTAAGGGGATTTCTTCTTCATTTGTCATTCTGAATTTTCTCCAGCATGTGGTGAATTTAATTTATATTAAATATTTATTTAAGTTATTATTTTTTTGTCATATGTTTGTATGTTGTTTATACATGAAAGAAAAAAAAGTGAAAAAGTTCAATCAATAAATGTTGTTGCAAATTTTTCTGGACCTCTGGCCTCCAGTGGAGAGTAGATATGGACCTTTGGAAGATAAGTTTAAGAGCCCCTGTTCTAATGCATCAACACATAAAGTGATTACACTATAAAAATCTGAATTTAGCTTTATCTCGATGACAGAAGCTGTAGATCACTTGTCACAGCAATGAAAAAAACTACATATGACGTTTGTGATAGTTTTTAAGCCCTACATTTAGTTACTACTCACGCTATTTTCAAAATCCAAATTTGCCATTATGTCAGTGAGAGAAGCTGATTTTGGACATCTACAACACGGTTTTGAGCCACGTTTTTACCATGTAGTAATACAAAAGGTCTCAGAAACTATATGGATCAAATATGATACATACGGCATTATAGGGTTAAAGACTGTGGTCCAGACCGAGGTGAAGTGAGTTTAACAGCTTTCTGCTATCTCCATATTTTAAAAGAAAAGTTTTCAAGATAAAATTCCTAATTTTGTAGCACATACACTTAATAAATGTGCTTTTTGATCTGAAGCAAACCTTCCTCTTTTATTTTCCTCTCAGATTACACCAGAATGCTTCATTTACATGTTAACCCCAGACCCCCCTAAAGGGGTTCAGTTGGTCACCTTTTTCACACTTTCTGTCTGCATGTATGTGATTCTGCAGAAAACCTGAGCAGGTGAAGACCTGCAGCAGTGAGGACGGTTTCCTGCAGCGTCCAGAGGGAGCGCCAGGTCAGAACCTGTTTGGATGGACATTAGCTTTAATGCAGTGCTCCAGCTCAGCAGGCGGAGGTCCCAGCGCTGTTTGGAGATTCAGAACAGACCTGCACTGCTGGAAGATGGAGGAAGACGTTCGGTCTGCAGCAACACATCAGAACCTTTTAAAGATTCAGTCACATGAGGAGGAGTTCACCGTAGGATCAGAGGAAAATATTGAATATGATCATTTGTCAAACTGAGTTTTGTTCACCTCAGAACAAGCTGACAATCTTTAGTTTAATAGGTTTATAGTTAATAAACACACCCATCAACCTATTAAAGCAGGACTTTTCTTCCACTCTCGTTATCCAGTTGAAGCTCCCAACATTCAGGAAGCTGTTTGCTCGGAAGTCGAAATCTCCTCTGTGATTCCAGGATTTTAGATAAATCTGAAAACAGAAGTCTAAATAAACTGTTGACATATGTGGCTGTTACAGCTGATCGGAGGACAACATAAAGCTGTTGCCATGACAACAAACAGTGTTTGGAGTCTGGCAGAAGTCAGGGCGACCATAACCAGCTGAGACAAACTGGTAAAAACTCCCAGAAGCAGAACCATAACATCCTGTTAGAGTTCTGCCGGGATCTGGACCTGTGTTCCAGAGTCAGACTAACTGGTGAAGATCTCAGTGGGTTTCTGGACTCTAACAGGAAGTAGGAAACTTGTCAGACATTTCCAACCATCGCTGAGCTGGATGATACCATCTGTGTTGGCTGCTGTCAGAATAAGTATTGTTCCTGTGCACTAATCAACACCAGCTGGAATCAAACAGGAAAGATCTGGAATGATGCTGGGAATGTGTTTATAATGGAGGAAGATCTGCTGGGTTCGGTCCTGCTGCAGATATGTTTCATCTGCCTGCATCAACATAGTGTTTCTTTCACAGTTTTTAACGGTTTATAACAATTTCTTTCTTATTTCTGACAGATCCCTTCGTTCTCTGTATGTTTTATTTTTTGTTTGTTGAACCTTTTTTCATATAAAGCAACAGAAATCAACATTAACTGAACCTGAATGAGTGAACTAAACAGAGACGTTCTCCATCACTTCGAAGAGGAACACAACCAGTTTCCAGGTGATTTCTAAACAGGTGTGCTGCTACCATATATGAGGACGTTTCAGGATGTAAATGAGCAGGAATGTTCAGGAACATGAAGGTTTGCAACATGTTGGATTTATTAACAGATCTTTCTGACTGATGTGTGAACGACTGGCCTGTTCACGGCGGATGAACACTGATTTATCTGATCCGAGTTTTACCTTTGATTCATTTTATTAAGATGGAGTTTAAATGGGTTTCTATAAAAGTTTGATAAATACGGGAACTGGCTTTCTTTCCTCTCTGGAGGTCTTTGGATGGCATCTTCTCATATGATGATCTTCTTCTGCAGCGCCACCTGCTGGTTATTAGCTCATCTACATTAATGATGGGTAAACTCACATGAAAGTGAAATCTCATGACTAATTGATCATGTTGTGAGTACAGTGAGAAAATGGCTGTGTTATTTTCATGTTAACTTTCCCAGAGTTTCCAAACGTTACCTCATGATGAGGAGAAAAAATTTGCTTTGATTCTCAGAGATGGCAGCTGAGCTCTGGTTGCATCACAGACTTATTAAGGCCGTGTACATACAGCTGCATCTTATTTACACGACTTTTACAAGACAGTTGATGAGATTGGAGTATCCTCCTTCACCCATCGCTGTATAAATATTTACCTGCAGTGCGTTGGCTCCATCTGTCCGGCGCTGCCCTCCCATAGTTCCCTCTGGACGAGCCGTGGAGACGTAGCAGAGATCCGCACTGACCGAGACTCTTATTAAAACAATGAAGCTCATAATTATCCTGGAATTCCAAAGCAGGGCTATAGTCGTAATGAGGCCACACAGGAGCCCGTGAATAAAGAATGAATGTAATAAATAAGCCATTAGATGGGCAGTAAAAGCAGGAGGATATAAAAAGAGACAACAACAGTGAAATGAGTTCAGACAGGTCTTCTTGTCTCTTGATGGCTACTTGGAGAAGTTTCAGCCTTTAAGTGTGTTTGTTTGGGAGTCAAACTTGTTTTAGTCATGACGCCTCAGATGTGGAGCGACTGCAAACATCCAGAAAGTAGCGCTGATTATCAGGCTGCTGCTTGTGTCGGGTATCTGTTGTCTTCGGGCTGATGTTCGTTCCGAATGGGAGCAGAAATATTCATTTTCCTGTCTGAGCTGTCAAACACGAAGGGTTCACAAACATCTGCTTCCTTCAAGCCGTTAGGATCTTCATCATCATCATCATCATGTTGTGATGTAAAACATCCTGTTTTCTGGTGTATGACATCATCATCCAGAATATCAGAGAAAATCTACTTCAGGGATTTTCTTCCAGAACCCTGTCTTACTGTAGGTCTGAACAATCTGATGAGGTCTGGGATTCTTCATGAGTCCTTCATCTTTCTGGTCCAAGTTTGACATCTTCTTGTTTCTGTTTACATTAAGACCTGATCCAGACCTGATCCATCTTGAGTCCTGATCCAGTCTTGATCTGGAGTTACAATCCAGAGTCTTGATCCAGAGTCCTGATCCAGGAACCTGATTTAGAGTCCCGATCATGAATCCCATTCTAGACTCCTGACCCAGATTCTTTATCCAGTCTTCAAGTCTTCCTCTCTGACTTTGCTATAATCCTGTAAAGTGGTCTAAAGTTTTTCTGCTAATTTTTTAGAGGAACTTACCTCTGATCTGATTCATTCAGGCAGAAAAAAGGCTCCTAACTCGAGATGAACCAGTGTTGTGTCGTCACATAACAAACAGTTTAAACCGGATCTTTACCAGCAGCCTGCCAGAGAGACACATCATTTCTTTAGTTTCATCTCTAAAGAACAGAAAACACAGTTTGACCGAAATTAGGATCTTAGCAGCAACAAGGTCATTCCTAAAGAGATGTGAGCTGAGAACTCAGCATGTCTCAGCGGGGTGTAGAAATAGGAAGGAATCCAGCAAAGACCTGAACCAGGACCTGATGATGCATCTGGACCTTTAGCGGATCCACTACTGATGGATGCAGGATGTGGTTCAGCATCGTCTTGCTGAAATCTGCAAGGTCTTCCCTGAAAGAGACGTTGTCTGGAT
>JBAFTA010000008.1:4237766-4252421 GCA_036919975.1 Melanotaenia parkinsoni | reverse complement strand
GCTGCTGTAACAAGTGAATTTCTCCACTGTGAGATAATAAAGTCTGATCTAATCTAATCTAATCTAATCTAATCTACTTCCAGCAGGATAATGCACCATGTCACAAAGCTCAGATCATCTCCACCTGCTTTCTTGATCATGACGATGAGTTCACTGGACTCCAACAGCCTCCGCAGTCACCAGAGCTCAGTCCAGCTTTGGGATGTGGTGGAACGGGAGATATAAATACATGTAAACTGGCCTGCTAATTGCTGGGATAGCTTCATCTTTCCTGCGACCCTGAATTGGACTAAGTGGTATAGAATGTGAATGAATGAATGAATCAGTTAATCAATCAATCAGTCAATGCAAACATGTACTGTAAAACTGAACTAACTTCAATTAAACTCTTCTGATCTGACTTTCTTTAAGTCTGTAAACATCCAGCAGTCTGACAGCATGTGAGGAGGAGGAGCTGAGTAAGGATTCACTGTGGTTGTCCTGTGTCAGCAGTGGCTGAGCCCACCTTGTTATCCTGCTGCAGGGCACTTGGCATGCCATCAGTCTTTAAGTGGTTCTGGAAAACGGCCCACAGTCCAGAATCATAAACACATTAAGGAGTAGCAGCAGGAAGACACACCAGCTGCCTTTCAACCATTTCACGCTTCACGTCCACATTTGTTCAGTTTGTGTTGGAAGCTGCTTCTCTGTCTGCAACTCGCTTACTCCCCCCTTTATTCTCCCCTCCACCTGCTCAGGTTCAAGCTGAGGAAACATTGTCTGGTTCCTGCAGCGACCTGCTGCTCAAATTAGTCAGCTTTTTATTTCAGGATCTCCTAAAACTCAGCAGCTGTCTTTTTAAATTAAAAAACACATTTTCAGTCATCAGACTCTCTGATCTGGAATAACAGATTCAATTGGTCTAAAAACAAATGTGTTTCTGAGACTGGATGCAGACAAGGAAAAGTACCATGTTTAACCAATTTACTTTATACTAATATGAAGGATGCAAAAGAAAGAACCCAACTAAATATTCACAATGTAAAAAAGGCAGCTATTCAGATGGTTTCAGACAACCATAAAGAGGTTATCCTCAGATTTATATCTGAATACATCACTATGCCTATTTTAAAAAACCAGAGAGACTTATTTTGAGATGATTGATGACATTTATCCCTTTAAAATGTTCTGCAGAAAAGATTTAACATTGACGGAAACATCATGTGTTTTGTGACTGAGGCTGAAACTGAAGAACATCTGTTGTTTCTGCTGTAACGTTCTGAAAACTTTGTTGGGCATATTTCTGAGACTGAATTTAAAGATAAAGCTGGTTCGTTAGGAGAAGGACGATCAGACATAGTAATGATGTTCAACAGCATAAAAACGATCAGTGAATCAGAACCAGTCAGTATAAGTTCAGTTGTTCTAATGATCATTTTTATTGAAATTTGTCCTCCATTCAGTCTGATGTCTCAATTCAGTCCATTCGTCCATCCCTCCATTTTATGTCCATCCATTTTCTATGGCTTATCTGGGTCAGGTCATTGGCAGATGAAGCAGAGAAGCCCAGACTTCCCTTTAACTGAAGACTTCTTTCAGCTCATCCAGGGGGGAACCTGAGGTTTTCCCAGACCATTCTACAGACATATCCCCTCCAGCATGTCCTGGGTCTTCCATGAGGTCTCCTCCTGGTGGGACGTGCCCAGAACACTTCACCAGGGAGGTGTCCAGAAGGCATTGTAATGAGATCATCTGGCTCCTCTGGATGTGGAGAAGCAGCAACTATACTCTCAGCATAAGAAAGAAACTCATTTCAGCTGCTTGTATTTGCGATGACGTTCTTTCGGTTGCTACCCACAGCCAATGACCATAGGTGAGGGAAGGAATATAGATCGACTGGTAAACAGAGAGCTTTGGTTTTCACCTCAGCTCTTTTCTCACCACAACAGACCAATGCAGAGCCCATATCAAGTCCCCAAGATACATAAATTCCTCTGCTTGAGGCAGGATCTCATTCCAGACCTGGACAGGGCTCTCACCCTTTTCCAATTGAGGACTATGGGTCAGATTTGGTGGTTCTGATTTTCATTCCAACTGCTTTAGACTTGACTGTGGATCACTCCAGTGAAAGTTGGAGATCAGGGCCTGACAAAGCCAACAGAACCACATCATCTGCAAAAAGCAGAGACCCAATCCTGAGACCACCAATCCAGATCCCCTCAACACCTCAACTGTACCCAGAAATTCTCTCCATAAAAGTTATGAACAGAACTAGTGACAAAGGGCAGCCTTAGTTGAGTCTAACCATCTCTGGAAATGGATCCGACTCACTGCTAGTAGCATGGACCAAGCTCTGACACTGATTGTACAGGGACTGAACAACCCTTGTCAGAGGGTGATCCATTCTCCTAAAACAGTGCCCAAAGGAGTCTTCGACAAATATGTTCAAATGCCATCTCTTAATTTACCCTGCAGAGAGCGTTGAGCTGGTTTACTCATCCACAACCAGAATGAAATTCACTCCAGGTTAGTTTTATTAATACAGCACCAATTCACAACAAACTTGCCCAGATAGCAGACATGTTTGGGCCGAATCTGGGCCACTTTTGGTACTTATGATTCACTTTACACACTAGTAAGCATTGTGTGGGCCACATGTGGTCCAGATGTCAGTTGTTGACCTTGACACAGATTACGGCAAATGTTCTGTGGGTCAGAAGTCCAGTCCTCAAGATCTACCATCCTACAACTTTTAGATGCAACCCTTCTCCAACACACCTGACTCAAATGATTGGCTCGTTACTAGGCCTCTGCAGAGCTGAATGACATGCAGATGACATTTGATTTAGATGTGTTGGAGAAGGGTTGCATATAAAAGCTGCAGGATGGTAGATCTTGAGGACCAAACTTGGGCACCCCTGGTTTAGAATATGGGAAGCCTGCATAAACTTTGACTTGTGGGCCATATCTGAAGGTGATGTGGCCGATTTTCGGCAGCCACTCTCACGTTCAGTCAACGCCATCAGCCAAGCCCAAATTTGGATCAAACATTTTTTGCTATCTGGGTCATCTCAAGTTTCTGTTACAAACACAGTACAATTAAACCCAAATTAAACAAATCAGTTATGTGATCCACATCAAATCTTCTCTTTGATTTAACCCTCCATCCAGAACTGCACAAGGAGACAGTGGAGAGAAAACCTCCATCTGAGCCAGAACCAGAAAGGGCAGCCATTTGCATGGACCAGTTTAGTGTGGATAGGACACAAAAGAGGGGTCAACAAGCAGTATAACTCTAAGCCAGGAATACCTGCTGAGAAAGAAGAAGAGAAAGAGAGAGAGAGAGAGAGAGAGAGAGAAAAGAACTACAATGCCATTTCTACATGGAGAGTTAAGAGAGCCCAGTGCATCATGGGACGTCCTCCAGCAGCCTCGGTCTATAGCAGCAAACCTAAAGAGTCAGATAAGTTAAAAAATAGGAGAAGAAAAGCAGAAGCCAGACCAATGGAGGCTGTCGGTGTTCATGGGAGTGCTGTACTGTAAGCTGTATTTCAATTAAAAAAAAAAAAGAAAGAAAGAAACTCCAGACCAAACAAACAATAAGTTTCAGAAAGTGAGTAAGAGGACAAAAGATTTGAGCAAACGTTAAGCTTGACATGGTGTAACAGCAGCTGGACAGCCACCACCAAAGAAGAAGCTGACCAAGTATCGCTTTTTAAAAACAAAATTGGTTAATGTGACCACAGTTATTCTAAATTGGACTAATGCAGCCTGTTTAATGAATTTTTTTTATTTGGATTATAACTGGACTGGACTGTCGTTTGAAAAGTGAAATTGTTG
The DNA here is from genome assembly GCA_036919975.1 of Melanotaenia parkinsoni. Taxonomy (NCBI): domain Eukaryota; kingdom Metazoa; phylum Chordata; class Actinopteri; order Atheriniformes; family Melanotaeniidae; genus Melanotaenia; species Melanotaenia parkinsoni. The sequence goes on along the minus strand of JBAFTA010000008.1, from coordinate 4,248,602 downwards.
TGAGTTGATGCTCAACATATTAAGCTTATTTGATAGGAATCCTCTGCAGGTTAGGGCTCTGGAAGCAGAGCTGAAGCACAGCAGATAGGGAGGCGGAGGAGCCTGTATTTGTATTTGTCCTCCTGAGTTCACAGGATGTTTTATTGTATCTGTAAATTATTACCTTTAGAATCTCCATTTAATGTTTAAACAACAAAGGTGAAACAAACTCAAGCTTCAAGTTATCACTTCCTTACTACGACTCTTATGTTGTCATGTTGTTGATTTAGTTTAACAGGAAATATTTCTTCATGTCTTTGTTTCCTGTAAATCATCTTTCAGGACAATTAAAACGGGATCAGGAGGAATCGTCATCTCTTAGTCCCGGCTGTCAATCTGAAACTTTTTCTCAGAGACCTTCAGGGGTTTCGCGGGCAGAGCTCCAACTCTAATCCTGTTGTCAATCTCAGTGAGGTGGTAGTGGAGAGGTCTCTGAAGGATTGTCTAAGCTCGGTCCGGGGGAAGAGGGAGTCCAGCGCGTTAATTCCTGTATTGACAGATGTCCAATCAGAGCATTCGACTGTGATCAGTCCTGCATGTTAACGAGCTGCATGCAGATATAGTGCCGCTTCCTCAGAACAAGCAGTCGATAAAGTCCACACGGGACCGGTGGGTCCGACTCAGATTCACTCTGGGTTACGGATGTGTTAACTGCACATTAATCCTGTTTCGTTCTTTTTTTTGAGCATCAACACAAACTGTCAGTCTGTGTAAATCCACAACTTCTCTACGTGAAGTGAGTAAAATCAGGATGTGAGGAAATGGACCTGATTCTGTTTGAATCAGTAAAATTATGGGGATGCTTCTCAAAGCTCTGCAGCAGTTCTGAAGGTAAAAAGAGAAATTTGTTTCGCTGTTTTCTACTTTATCTTATGCTTTTGGTCCATGCCATTATTTAGTGTTTCCAATTTCCTTAAAGTTCGTCTGTAAAGATAAAATCTATGAGGAAGAACATACACCCAACATCCACTTATGTAACTGTTCAACACAAATATCTAACCAGTCAATCACATGGCAGCAACTTAATGCATTCATGTAGACATGGTGAAGATGACTTTCTAAATTTCAAACAGCTTCAGAATGAAGCAGAAAGGGGATTTAAGTGACTTTGAACGTAGCATGGTTGTTGGTCTGAGTATTTCAGAAACTGTTGATCTACTGGGATTTTCACACACAACCATCTCCAGGGTTTCCAGAGAATGGTCTGAAGAAGAGAAAATATCCAGTGAGCAGCAGTTGTCTGGACCAACATATCATGTTGATGTCAGACACTGGTTCCAACCAAGATCTGCAGAACAGCATCTCTGAACACACAACACGTCCAACCTTGAAGCAGATGGGCTACAGCAGCAGAAGACACACCGGGTGCCTCCTGTCAGCTGAGAACAGGAAACTGAGGCTACAATTCACACACACTCACCAACACTGGACAATAGAAGATGGAGAAACGTTGCTGCTGATGAGTCTCAATTTCAGCTCCACATTTAAATGTAGGCTCAGAATTTGGAGGAAACGTCATGAAAACATGGATCCATCCTGCCTTGAATCAATGGTTCAGGCTGCTGGAGGTGTAATGATGTGGGGAAATTTTCTTGGGCCCCTTACCAATGTGGTCTGGTTTAACCAGCACAACCTGAGAATTGTTGCTGACCATGTCCATCTCTTTATGACCACAGTGGAGCATCTTCTGTTGCTAATTCCAGCAGGATAATGCACCATGTCACAAGCCCAAATTATCTCCACCTGCCTTCTAGAACATCACATGAGTTCACTGGATGCCAACAGCCTCCACAGTGACCAGATCTCAATCCAATAGAGCAGCTTTGGGATGTGGTGGAACATGTAAGACTGGCTGCACGGTGCTGTGGTAATTAGCATTGCGCCCTCAACAGAAGGATCTGAAGCAGTGTTTGGTATTCATCTCTGTGTTTATGTTTAAATAAAAAGACATTTAGTTTTCAAACATATTGCTCAGCAGATGAGGAAGAGGCTTGTTGTGTCAAAGGCTCTTCATCAAGTCCTTGTTCATATTAACACACATCTGGTTGTGTCAGACGGAAACAAAGAAGTAAAGAAGCTGCTTGTTTTCACAGCAGCAGGAGGAGGAAGAGGAGGAGGAGGTGAGAGATCTACTGTCAGAGTCTGAATTATCCTGTAAAACAAGTGCTGGCGGAGCAGAGAGGGAAATAATTACTGCTGCAGTAATAAGCAGCAGAGTCTTAATAGGATTCAGAGTTTGTTTGGAGCTCAGTTAATGTGTCTATTATTAGAGCTGAGATATTGGATCGGCTGCGTCTTTCAGGATAATTGTCTGCGTTGCTTCGCTCTGCTCCAGTAATAGGATGTAATAATGATCATCACACTGTGTGGATGAAGCCACCATGTAAAACACTTAGACGCGACATGATTACTGATGTCACACACGCTCTGAACACTGCTGCAACTTGTAGATCATCAGACATGTTTCAACACGGCGAATCCAGCTGCAGAGGAGCAGCAGAAAACTGGAACAGTTTTTGCTCATGACTCGGGTCTAAACCGGAAATATTCTGTTCATGGTGTTAGAATGAGAGTGATTTCTTCATATTTAGCAGCTTTTCTGTAGAATGACGCCATCTGTGGAAGTCAGGGTTAACTTTCATGGAGTTTCTGACTGGGAAATCCAAACGGTGGGGTGTATGCCTTCATCTTTTCTTGGTTGTTGGACATTTTTAGTTTGTGTTTTTACTTTGTTTATTTAATTGGATTAATGCAGGTCAACAAACATCCAAACACAAATACATGGACATTTCCACCTGCAATCACATGGCAGGTAAGTATAATAAATAATAAGACCATGCAAATACAGATAGAACTATAGATTATATAGAGTATGGTGACCAGATATGAGTTGGTGAAAAAGAGGACACCTTAATAGTGGGGGTTTATTTTTATTTTTTATGTAACCTTTGTTTTAATAAGCAAGTGATTGAGATCTAAATATCTCTTTTAACAAGAATGGCTGGGCCAATAGGGCAATACACATACAGGAGAGAGTTTACTCAGAACAATACATTATACAATGCCTAACATTATTAAAACACATATTAAAACAATTTTAAAACAAAGAACATTCACCAGGTCAAAGCATTTGATGCAGCAAAGCACCTGCACCATCTCCCACAAACATGTCTGTGACAAGAGTTTTAAACTGCGGGAGGCCAGCAATGGCCTGAAGCTTTATTGTTTTTCTAAGTGAAGGGAGCGGAGTGCATGAATGTCCTCCTCCAAACTCAGTGCAAGGTCTGGGTACTGAGGCAGAAAGACAGACCTGGGATCATAGACTGTGTGATGGGTTGTGTTTGAACGTGAGGTAAAAGCAAAGATGGAGCAGTCCAATAATAGCTTTATATATAACTGTGTACCATTGAAAAAGCCTGCGATCAGACAGGGACAGCCACCCAACCTTAGTTTACAGCAAACAGTGATGTGTTTGTGATTTATATCCAGTGATAAATCTAAAAGTAGCATGGTACACAGTAGCCAGCATATAATGGGGTTACACTGGCATTCATGTAAAGTACAGCCCCATAGTTTAACAATGGAAAATAACTTGCAGCAAAAAGTCTTTTTTATTAGAAATAAAAGAAAAACATGATTTAAGTCTGAAGTAGAAGCCCAGTCTGACTTTTAGTTTCTTGACCTGATGCTCAGATATTTGAGATTAGAGACATTGTCAGCTTTAACTCCCTGAGACGTGCAAACACAGTGAGCTTTTTCTTTTGATTGAGTGAAAATCATCATCAGTCTTTTTATTTATTTATTTAATTTTTTGCATTAAGCACAAGCCTGAAATGCAGGAGTTGGGCTTAATGCAGAGTGGTAGGGGGTGGGGGCTGATCTTATATGGCACCGTGCCCATGTGGGTGTACAATCATGACCAGGGTCAAAAATACAGGTATGGTCATGAGCTTTATTCACCTTTATAAACAACTTGTCTTTTTGTTCTTTTTTGTCTTTGCTACCCTTACCTGTGAAGGGTGTGGATAGTGACCAAAAGAACAAGATCACAAACTGAGTTTTCTTTTCTAAACGTGACTTTTAAAAGTCAATCCTGAACTTGATTCAAGATTTAAACATATTTTTGAGACATTTTCAGTTTGAGTAAAAATGACTACATCATCAATGTACATTAACACATTGATGTTTTCACAAATGTCACATTAACTATGAATGTAAAGTAGATATAAAAAGGGTCCAAAAACAGAACCTTGAGGAACTCCAACAGGACAACCACGGAGAGATTGTTTTTACCTTTAATTCACACTGATTTCTGCTGGATAAACAAAAGATATTTAATCCCAAAGCCACTGGGAAAGCATTAGCTTATTAGTTAGACAGGCAGACTGTCTGACACAGTAACACATATGTTAGTTCTGACACTTCTGTAATAATATCACATCTATCAGCTTTGTGTAGAGACCAAGATAAATTAGGGTATTTTGAGCAAACCATTTCAGACAGGAGGCAGAAAAATGCCTTCAATCATATGACACCAAAGACACCAGAGAATTTTCAGATCTCTCAAGAATTTCATTCATACTTTCATCCAACCAGTAAATCCAATGGTGAGGCGCCTTACTGGGGAAAACAGTATTCACCAGTGTGTGTGTGTGTGTGTGTGTGACATGTGCTGAATGTTGAGTCAGAGGAGCAGCAGTTACCACTCTGATGGAAATCCCATGAAAACATGTTTCTGGTTTGTTAACCGTGTTTGTCATGTTCATGTAAAAACCAGTCGTGTTGACGTTCAACGCTCTAACATTTTCCTCCATTTTCAGGTTCAGGCTGTAAAACGAGAGACTTTCATTCCTCTGTAACATCATCCAACCACAGAGCTGCAGCTGGCGCCCCTCTTCATCTTCATCCCTCAAACCAATTCATCTCTGCACATGCTCAAATCCTCCCAAGACAGCCTGTGTTACACTTCGCGCACATGTGTGTGTGTGTTTTGACAGCGCAGCACGGCTGACCTTTATTCACAATCTCCATTTTTCGAGGCAGCAGCGAAGAGGTGGTCCGACCCTCATCTTCCTCTTCATCTTCCTCTGAACCTTCACAGCAGGGTTAATGTAAAGCCACATCCCCCGACACACACAGTTGTGTTTGCAGCAGACTTTCACACTTCCTTTGTGTTCTTTCTGCTTGTTGTAACATTTTCCTTTAAAGTCGAATCATGTTTTTAAATCTTTATTGTGTCCGAGTGAAAAGAAGCCATCCCGTGGTTCGCCTTTCCCTGACAGCTGTAGCGGCTCACATCATTCACCAGATAATCCGAGTTCGAGTGACATCACCACACTAATCTGACAGCAGGTCAGACGTAACGGTTCTGCAGCTCTGAAATGAAGCTTGTGGTTTTCTTGTTGGAAAGGAAGACCAGAGAAAATAGGTTGCAGTACCAGACATTTGACTAAAAAACATAAAAAATGTAGGTGCAGAACTCACATTTCTATTTTAAATAATATCAAAATTCTGATATTTAGCCAATTTTATAGATTTTGATATGCCACATTTACAGATTCCTCCTGTATAAATAACCAAAGTGAGGTGGTTAAAAGTTTAACTCTTTCCAGCTCAGACATGCTTCTGCACGAGCTTCCATCCATCTGTCATCTATACTATACTGCTTCATCTAATGAAGGGGTCGTGGGGAAGCGACCCTAACCCAGCATTTTTAGCAGGTGAGACACAGGGTGCACCCTGGACCGGCCACCAGTCAATTGCAAGGCTCTGCAGGAGCTTCTGTTTCCTGAAACTCTTCTGAAGCCCCGCCTACCCAAACACAAGCCCCGCCCCAACTATGGTTTCTGCTCTCAGGGCTGTAAAAAAAAAAAAAAAAAAAAGCTAGTCAGAATGAAGCTGGGCCAATATGTGACCCCCACAGACCACAGCTCTGTGGTGGGTAGTTGCCCCCACATCTTCCGGGCTGCTGGTCCACAGGGAATCCTGGACTTCTCTGCGAGTTTTCCATCTTCAGGAACTCCTGACAGCAGTATGAGTTTTCTTTTTAAAGAAAAACATCCAGAAAGAGGGGACTTCTTTTTCAGTGTTTTGGGAATGTTGTTCTCGTGGGTCTCAGAGGTGTAATCTGGATTTAATGTACAGCCGGCCGCAGTCATCAGTGAAGCCTGGAGATGAAGGACAGGAAACCCTGCAGAGAAGATCAACCGCTTTTCATTTCAGAGACATTAAACTACATCTGCTTCTGTAGTTTTGGTTTCTGTGTCAGTTAGTTTTGGACTGAAGAAATAAAATGTCTTGGAGGTATTGGAGGGTCTTTGGAGGAACTCCAAAATCCTCATACAGGAAGTTCCTGAAAACTCTGTGAGGATTCCAAGAATAAATAAAGACCCAATCCTTGTGGATCCCTCTAATCCAAGAAATTATCAAGTGACCAAAGAACCGCAATCTGGACCCCGAAAACCTGTTAAATCCAGAAATGTCCTCAGGGAGTTTTTAAACGACCCTAATGTTACCTTAAACAAGATTCCCAGAAATATTGTACTGCCCCTCTGGGCACATTCACACTAGGATAGTCCAGTTCAGGTGGGTGGGGAATTCTGAAAAAAATGTTACACCTTCGTTTGGCTTGGTTTGCTTTCACACTGCACTGTACTCAAGTGGACAGAACCACCTGCACAATGTCACACAGTTACAGTGTCTGCTCACTAGGGGGCGATATTTCCTGAAATGATTGCCAACCAACAAGGAAGAAGAAATTCCATCTTGATTGGCAAGGACCTACGACAACCTGTACACCACATGCAAACAATGGCGCAACACCAAGTTCCTGCAGTCTTTGGGTTTCTGTTTTTACTTTGGTGTTCGAACCTAATACAGTTTTTAATAGAGTATGAGCGGCAGAGGCAGACAGCCATCCATGTTGCTCTATGATGCATTCTGCATAACTTCCTGTCTTTGGTTCGCTGAATGGTTTGTTTGCTTTCATATTGCAATCAAACCACACCAGTGTTCTCTTGTAAGCGATTCGAGACCCTCGACTTTAAGATGGACCAGAGTTTGCTTCTTTGGTCCACACTAAGCAAGGCAAGACAAGTTTATATACAGCACATTTCTTGTACAAGACTCTTCAATTAGTTTTACATTAAAATCATTAGACTGTGGTGCAGAAGAAGCTCTAAAAAGTGTATGTAAGTACATCAAGAGAAACAAAATTATATTAAGACATAATTAAAGAGTGTACAACAATCATTATAACAGTGTAAAATAACTCATTAACTCAAAATGATTAAAAGTAAATCATTAAAAACGAGACTTCGAATGTGCATTTACATCATTAAATTAAATTAAATTGTGCAGGAAAAAACTTAAGGTTACCAGAATAGACATAAACCAGTCCACTACTGTATCTCTACTGACCAAACGACTCACGAAAACTGCACAAGGTGTAAGTAGCTTTTTATTTTTCTCACCAGGGAGGCGTCCAGGAGGCATCCAGACCAGATACCCGAGCCAACTCATCTGGCTCCTCTCAATGTGGAGGCGAAGCGACTCTACTCTGAGCCCCTCCTGGATCACCGAGCTTCTCAGAGCCCGGCCACCCTGTGGAGAAAACTCATTTTGGCTGCTTGTATTCGCAGTCTTGTTCTTTTGGTCACTTTCAGTTTGTGACCATAGGTGAGGGTAGGAACGTAGATCGACCGATAAATCGAAAGCTTTGCCTTTGGGCTCAGCTCCTTCTTCACCACGACAGACTGATGCTGAGTCCACATCACTGCAGACACCGCACAGATCCGCCTGTCCATCAGGCCAGTATCCTGTGGGTTTTAGATCTTTCTTGCTGCAACACACCTGATTCAAATTACATGGATCTCCAACAGCTTAATGTCAAGCTCTTAATGTGAGTTATAGGTGTTCTTTTTTTTGTTTTGTTCCTTTTTTTTTTTTTTGTTTTTGAGCAGGTAAACATCTAAAACTTACCGGACACTGGAGCCTCGAGGACCAGGATTGTGGATCCCTGTAGCAGGGGTACCATAAGGACCAGTTTTACCAGATGGTTAATAGTGGTAAAAATGGCAGAAAGTTTCAAAGCCAAGCTCACTGATCAGGAATGACCCGCATCTTTATGATATATCACCAGTTTCTTGCATTGGCAAGTTGAGCAAGGCATACTTGCTGTTGTCATAACGTCTATAGGGTTATTTATTCTGCCGTGACCTGAATCTGACACTAATCTTTTCTATTGTTGCCATGTTTATAGTTTTGTTTAAAACTATTTTAATTTTAATAACTCTATCAGCTCTTAGTTCTCTTATGTGCCCCCTTGTGGAATTTTCTGGTAGCCAACATAGTACACAAGCAAGTATATGAACAATTATGCTCACGGCAGATCCGATTGGCTAAGAGAACATGAGGTTAAAGATGAAAAGTCAAACCTCTTGAAAGAACCAGGAATTTCTAGATCTATTTTAAATGAACCCCTGAAAGAATTCCTGAAACCCTTTTAGTGACTACCGTTCTGTAAATTCTCCCACTCCACCCACTACACTCTTGTAGCCTCCTCTGTGACTGTGAAGCACCCCGAAACCTTTCGGAGACCCTCAAACCTCACAGATGTTGAAATCTGTTTTAGTGACCTTTGGAATTTGCTGAACAGTAAATTACATTAAAGTTTAGGACATTAAGTGCTGTAAAAGAATCCTGGCTGGACAAGCGCGCCGTCTTCATTTCATGGTGTTTGCATTAGGTTTGTTATTGTAGAAGTTGAAGGCTCGTCTGGATCTGCAAGCTTTGAGCTCCATGTCAGAAAATGTAAATGTTACTGTGCATGTTTGTCTTGCATGAGGCTGGATATTGAAAATAATAGCTCAGTTATTCTTGTCAGGCAGAGAAAACACTGCAAGGCCTTCAGGGAGCTCCCGACTGTGAAAACACATCTGACTGAAACATGATTTATTCGATCAGACGTTGTAGGTTTAGAAAAAAAGAAGTCTTAGATGGTGAAACAAAGAGGAGATCAGCTCTGGAAGGGGGAAGCTTTTCTTTTATTTCCTGAGATGGGGGCTCCTCTGGGGACCGAGTGCCTCCAGGGGCCTCAAATGAAGGTACAACAACATCTAATATGGAAATGAACACGGGTGTTTTTGCTGTAAAGTGACAGTTTTCCCTCCTCCTGTTGTGTTTAAAGTGACTCTGTTTTGATGTTATTGTGTTCTTCATTTCTTCATCGCCTCAGACGATGATGCTACATATTTGTTCTGCTCCCCAGTGACAGTCGATATTAAAGCGACATGATGATGAAACACAGGCAGGAAAACCGACAACGCGTTCGCTAAAAACCTGTTAACCTCCATCGGCTGCTCAATATTTTCATTTCAGCTTCATGTGTGGGATCGCTCTTCAGCGAGAGCTGCGCTCCGTCTCCAGGCGGATGAAGACAAAGGAGGGCAGTAAAGGTTCCCACTAATTATGTTTCATAAAGCAAATTAAAGTGGAGAGCAGAAGCTGAACAGGTTCATGTGATTACCATCACATCAAAATGGATTTTTAATGACTCCTTTTATTATTATTATCTAAACCAGAAACATTCAGAAAATTTAGTGTTTTCAAACAAAGAGAAATTTTACTGCACAAAGAAGGAAAGATAATGAAGAGGAAGACAAAAAAACAATAAAACAGGAAGAAATGAGAGGCACTAAACAGAAGTTTGACTGCGGTAGAGATTTATTCATTTATCAACCTGCTTTATCATTTTAGATTTAAATGTAAAAATATTGACTGAAAGGGTTGTTCTCCTCATGGTAAAAACTCTTCCACTCAAAACCACAGTTTTCTGGGTGCTGCCTGGGGCAGGCGGTGGGGATGGGGGGGTTCTTTCTGGCCGCATCAGCTCAACACAACAACATGAATTCTATCTGGGATTGAGGACACAACCTAAAAAAACCCATGCTACCCCAAGACTTTGAACCTTCACAGCCATTGTTATTAATGTCCACACATCGACCCTATTTTAAGAAAAAAAGGAAGGCTTCATGTTTTTAACTAAACTTTGGATTTATGGAAGGACAGGACGCGGCCAGAACACATTATTAAAGGTGAGAATCTCAATTCTGAAAGCATAAAACCAAGCATGGTTTCAGCATGGGGTGGGGCAGGAGTTCATGGCTTTTTAGAATTATCAAGACAGGAATCCCCAAAGAAAAGAGGTTGGGAACCACTGGTTTAGGCAACACATTTTGACAGACCATAGGTCCTCTTGAGTGTCAGGTGGGGCCTCTGTTGTGGGGTGGGAGGTTCTTGGGCTTGCAGGGCTCTGGGTGCCTGATGGGGCCGGTGGACCATCGTCTCTGATCCCCTGGGCCATGTGCTCCATGGTCTTGAGGACTTGCTGAGGCCTTCCTCTGCAATCTTCTAGGTGGGTGCGTGGTGGTCCCCACACACTCATTCACTAGACACATGCTCATACCATCACTGTGTTGTCCTGCAGGTTTGATCAGCTACAGATACAGATACATTTTCAAAGTCTGGTGTTGTGTTAGCTTTTCTCAATTTGTCTTCGTGTGGGTGCTTCTGAAGATTCCTGTAAAAATTTCTTATAGAGGATGACTCATATGAAGCTTCTTTACCAGTGTCGCAGCTGGTTCTCTGGTTTGTCTGTTTTGATTTTGATTGTACAGTTGTTGTTATTGTTACCTTTTCCTGATTTTTGTATCTTTGTCTCCTTTTCTCTTCTCTTCTCTTCTCTTCTCTTCTCTTCTCTTCTCTTCTCTTCTCTTCTCTTCTCTTCTCTTCTCTTCT
>JBAFTA010000008.1:4215627-4231880 GCA_036919975.1 Melanotaenia parkinsoni | reverse complement strand
ATCAGAGATGCAGCTTTTCACCTGTCCACTGATAACAAGCTGGATGCTCCCTCTCCTCTTTAGTCTGCAGGACACGGTGTTCATGCCTTCTAGAAAGAATTTCACACTTTCATCCATCTATCCACAGAACAGTTTTCCACTTTCCTCGGACCATTTTAAATGCGTTCTGGTCCAGAGAAGACAGTAGTGTATCTGGATCATCTTCATGTATGGCTTCTTCTTTGTGTGATAGAGCTTTAACCTGCATTTGCGGGTTTCAGGGTGAACTGTGTTCACAGTGATTTCCAATAGAGAAATGTGTCATTTAAATGCAGGGCTTTATGAGGACCAAAAATCACCAGTATCTGGTTTTGACCTGCAGTCTTGTCCCATGCACACAGAGATTTCTCCTGATTCTCAGAATCTTTTGATATCATACACTAGATGGTGGGATCTTTAAAATCTCTACAATTTTACATTGGGAAAAATTTTTCTGAAATTGTTCCACAACTTTTAGACCCAGTTTGTCTCAGAATGGTGAACCTCTGTCCATATTTACATCTGAGAGTCTCTGCCTCTATGAAATGCTCTTTTTTATACCCAGTCATGTTACTGACCTGTTGACAATTAAATGAATTAGTCGCCAAATGCTCCTCCAGTTGCTTTTGATATGTACCGGTTACTTTTCCAGCCTTTTGTTGCTACTGTTTCAACTTTTTAGAAATTCAAAACCAGCTCATATTTTCAATGAAATAGTAAAATGTCTCAGTTTTAACATCTGATATGTTGTTTATGTTCTAATGGGAGTAAAACGTGTGTTGATGAAATTGGTAAATCATTGCATTAAGTTTCTATTTATAATTTACAGAGCATCACAACTTTGGGAACTGGGGTTGTATCGCTGTCTTCAGAAAATTGGGGAAAATATTGAAAAGTGGAAGTCAGTTAGAACCTGAACTGGACCTGGTGGTTCATGTGGTTCACTGAGCGCTTCCTCCTCAGTTCTTCCTCCTCTGCAACATCAGATATGCAGTTTGCAACAGATCTGAATGACTGCTAACACCCTGAAATAACTCTGACGGTCTGACCGGTTCTGGTTCTGAAAATGCATGACAGAAGAAAACAAACATTTATTTAGGCTCCTGCTATTATACTGATGATGGAAACTTCTAAGCATGATTATTATTTACAATACACAATTAAATGAAATTGAAAAGTACATTAAACATGAAGCCAAAGTGAATAAATTGCATTAAAACAGATTTTTTTAGCCACATTTTCTAATTGTTTTTTCAGCTGAGGTTAAAAAAAAAGCTTTCTGACACTCTGGTTCTAAGTTTTCCAGAAAATGTTTGAGGTTTATTTAAAATTCGAAACAGAGTGGGGAAAAAGCAGCTAAATAAGTTTTGTTGCTCCTTCTGCATCCTGATACAAACACTGTGAAGGGCAGCATTTATTTTATATTCTCCTCCTGCAGGAACAAAAAAGTTGGAGATGCATTGCAGTCACTACGATGGACAGCTGGAAGCTGTTTTCTCATGTATCCATGGGTGGGAAGGGCTGATTTACAAACTATAAAAATGAGTCATCTTATACACGACCACTCACTGAAGATAAATAGATATATTATATAATTTAATATTTACACATGCATTGTAATTACCAAGTTTACCTCGGTGATAAACAGGAAAAAAAGATGAAGGATATATTTCTACAGAATAAGTGTATAATACATACATTTGATGCATTCTGCTGGAATTCTTGTTTATGGAGGTTTGACATCAGAGTCAACATTTCTGTTTTGACAAAAAATAAATAGATAAATAAATAAAAACAACAAAAAACAAACAAACAAAAATACTCTAAAATCTGAAGGAAACAGCAGATCAGAGACGGAACAAGCTGCTGCTCTTAAACAGCAACAAAACCAATTCTTCTTCTTCTTCTTCTTCTTCTTCTTCTTTTTCTTCTTCTTCTTCTTCTTCTTCTTATTATTATTATTGTTATTATTATTATTGTTGTTGTTATCATTATTACTATTGATATTTATATTTAAAAATCAGTTTGATATGATTTATTATCAGCTGGGAGGGAAACATGTATTAACTCTGATATATTTAGGGAAAAAATGATTGAAGTAACATTCTTTAAAGTGACTGATTGATCAGTTCAGCTTGTTAATCTAAAAATCCCATGATGATTGTTCAACCAAAGAAAAAGGAAAAACAAATATATTTGTGCTGAAAGAAAGTGATAATAATTCTAATTTATTATTTAGCTCAGAATGGGCGGAGCCTAACAGTGACTCATTCCTATTGTTTGGACCCCATCATCAATCAATCAATCATATTTTATTTGTATAGGCCTTTACTATAACCAAAAGGTACTCAAAAGTAGTTTATAACACAGTCATAAAAGTACATAAAAACAAAGCATAAAAACATAAACTTATTAAAACACAGAGAAACACAACTGGAAAGTGCTGCAGGGTTGCAAGACTACCAGGCTATAGGGTTGCAAGGTTGCCAGGCTATAGGGTTGCAGGGTTGCCAGGATGTAGTGTTGCAGGATTTCAGGGTTGCAGGATTGCCAGGCTGTAGGGTTGAGGATTGCCAGGCTGTAGGTTTGAGGGTTGCCAGGCTGTAGGGTTGCAGGGTTGCAGGATTGCCAGGCTGTAGGTTTGAGGGTTGCCAGGCTGTAGGGTTGCAGGGTTGCAGGATTGCCAGGCTGTAGGGTTGAGGATTGCCAGGCTGTAGGTTTGAGGGTTGCCAGGCTGTAGGTTTGAGGGTTGCCAGGCTGTAGGTTTGAGGGTTGCCAGGCTGTAGGGTTGCAGGGTTGCAGGATTGCCAGGCTGTAGGATTGAGGGTTGCCAGGCTGTAGGGTTGCAGGGTTGCAGGATTGCCAGGCTGTAGGGTTGAGGATTGCCAGGCTGTAGGTTTGAGGGTTGCCAGGCTGTAGGGTTGAGGGTTGCCAGGCTGTAGGGTTGCAGGGTTGCAGGATTGCCAGGCTGTAGGATTGAGGGTTGCAGGGCTGCAGGGTTACCGGGCTGCTGGGTAGTAAGAGCCTCCCAGAAGTGCATAGACCAGACAAAATAAGAATTACCAAAAAAAAATAAGAAAATAAATAAATAAAAATAAGAAACACCTAGAAACAAGCCCCTGTACCCCACTGTTTGTATCCCGATTTTGGGGCTTCTAAGAGAAGCTGCCATTGGTAAGTCCAGGACCACAGAGTTTGTTTGAGTTCAGGATCAGTGAATCTCAGATCAGTAAGCATGGGATCAGGGATTTCAGGGCCAATTAATCCCGAATCAGCATCTGGGATTAGAGGGTCTGGAATGAGTGAATCGTGGATCAGAGATTCTGGGATCAGTAAGGCCTACGTTCAAACTGCAGGTAAAAATGGCTGAAATCTAACATTTTGTGTCCATTTCTGATGTTTTATGACAGTCTGAACTACATAAATCCAGTTTTTCCAGTCAGAGCCAGACCAGATGTTTTTCAAAGTGGCCTCAGTCTGAACTGTCATGTCTGATTTCATCTAACTTCAGACAGACGTCACAGCTCTGCTGCAGAGGGGGACTGTGGACGTTCACACTGGAGTCTGATAGAGGTCACATTTTACAGTAATAAATAAATAAAATAAAAAACAGATCCTGGGCAGAAATACCAGAAGTAGAGCAGCAAATGTTTTTATTATTGTTCATTTCCCTTCTGCTCTTTATTAAATCATTTCTTAGCTCTCACAAGAGAACATGCCCGAGTGAAAGAGGGTGTCTGGTCACCCTGGATCAGGGGTGTCAATCTCCGGTCCTCGAGGGATGCTATCCTGCAGGTTTTTGTTGTTTCTCGGCTCCAACACACCTGATTCCAGTCAAATGGACCCAACAGCTTCTTGTCAGCTTCTTTACAAGGAGCCGTTCATTTCAGCCAGGTAACATTATAATATTATAATTCTATAATAATTATAATATAATTTCATGATTTTGATTAGCCTATAAGTTTTATATTTAATCATTATAATAAGAATTATACTATAGTTCTAATATTTTAATTATAATGTGTAATATGAACGTAGTTCTTCTCTCACAGCAGCTCTTTCTTGTCCTCCCCATCCCAACCGGTCAAGGCAGATGGCCGCCCTCCCGGGTCTCCCAGAGGTTTTTCCTTCCTGTTAAAAGAGAGATTTTCCTTTCCACTGTCGCCTCTTGCAGCTCAGGATGGGAGATTGAACTGAAGTCTAGATTTGATGAAGGCTGTTGGTTTTCCTTAACTAGGGTGTTATTTATTATTGAATTGGCTCAAACTGATTTCTCTGTAAAGTTCCCTGAGATGACACTGTTGTGAAGTAATGATATATAAGTAAAGATGAACTGAACCAATGAGCAAATCAACAACAGAGACTTCAATTAAAAAAAAAAAAAAAAAAAAAACAGATGTAGGAAAATATGATGAGGGCATATCTCGTTGTAAGGAGGGTTTGATATTATTGCTGCCGATGAAAAGTTTAGGAAGCACTGGGTTAAATAAAGATTAAAAGAAACAAACTAACTAGCAAAAAATCCTGCCCAGTTCTGTCCCTCAGACCAGCATTCAGTCTGAACCTGACACCAGCTTCAGTAGATCTCCACCTGCATTCAACATGCCTCCTCATTCTCCTTCTCTTCCTCCTCCTCCTCATCCTCCTCCTTCTCGTCCTCTTCCTTTACCTCTTCCTCCTCCTCCTTCTCCTTGTCCTCTACCTCCTCCTCCTCCACGTCCTGTTCGTCTTCCTCTTCTTCCTCCTCCTCCTTCTCATCCTCTTCCTTCTTCTCCTCGTACTCGTCCTCCTTTTATTCAGACACATTCTTTAAACAAATAATTTCCTGGAATTCTGATAAATCCGAACAAATCCTGTCCTGGAACCCAAACCCTGCTTTCGGGCCGGGCCCGGCCTAGCCCGGCCCGGCCTAGCCCGGCCCGGCCCAGCCTCCTGTGAATGTTGACCTAACCTCAACATAATGATTAGACAGCATCATAAATTGCTTACAAATGGTCGTCTTGTTCTGCAGCAGTTCATGACTGCTTCTTTCCCAGATTAGCTTATTACAATCCCATGCGTGTCAGAATCAATGCCTCACATTATTCCTGAAGCAGCCGCTGCCTCCCTCCTTGCTGCAGATGTGAGTTCCAGTCCCAGGTGGATTATTTTCAATCAATAGAGCAAGCGCGGTGGTTCTGGAGGCCTCTAAATATCCAGGATTGGCTGAGCGGAGAGCGGCGGCCTGACCCGAGCAACGATCCGTTCCATAATCACCTCGGACCGGCGGATTCTTTTACAGCCGCTGGAGTTTCCCTCCCAGGCTGCTCTGCTGCTTTTAATGAATTTCCTGTCTTACAGCCTCAGAAATGTCAACACTCAATCACTCTGTAATTGAATTTCTGCAGCAGTCCAACATTTTTCCTCTTAAAGCAGCTCCATTAAAACATTCTTTTGTTTGCACTCTTGGAAAACTTACACGGACTCTTTTTTTTATTGTTGGCTGTGTTTGGTAATGTTTCTAACATCTGGAGAGGGAGTGAAGAGGGGGGGGCTGGGACCTGCAGGATGGAGGTGTTGGATGGAGGATGAGGAGGCCCAACATGTTTACAGTCCAGCTTCAATAATCATGTGTCATTACAGCTCCTCTTCTTCTTCTATCCCTCTAATTAGGGTTTGATGGCGGGAACATCTGGTGTTTAACAGTTCAGCTCCAACACAAACAGCAGAGCCAACGAGCCTGGACCCGGTTTTTCTGCAGTCCTTGCTTTGCTCCTTTTCCCTCCAGGTTCAACATCAAGGCTGACTCACTTTCTATTAATGTCACACCTTCTTTTTAATAATCAGAAGTTTTTTGGAGGAGGACGTAGGAGATCTCACATCTTATCCGGGCCAGATTGGCTCTTTGACTGGTTCTCATTGGTTTGGTTTGACTCAGAAATGGTTGGTTAAATAAATGAGGATATTTGGTGGAAAGATGGAGAGAGGTGGGAAAAAAAAGAGTAAATCTACACACTGATTCAGACTGATCTGGATCAGTGACCCAAAGTTCTGCTTTCCACAAGGTTTACGGTCATTTAAGGGTCATTGGGAGAGTGTGGGGTTAAGAGCGCCGTCCTTGTCTTTTCCGGCTTCCACGCCAGTGTCTCCAGCGTCTCCACTGGCTTCCAACGCCAGTGTCTCCAGCGTCTCCTCTGGCTTCCACGCCTGCTCCCCAGTCCTGCCCGGCTCTACAGCGTCCGACATCACAGCCACGGTCAGCTCCGGTCCTGCAGCCTCCCATGCCTGCCCCCCAGCCTTGTCCTGACCCACAGCCTCCTACGCCTGCTCCCTGGTCTTGCCTGGCCCTACAACGTCTGATGCCACAGCAATGGTCAACTCTGGCTCTACACCATCTGACGCTATGGTCAGGTCCGGTTCTGCAGCCTCCCATGCCTGCTCCCTAGTCTTGTCTTGACCCGCAGCCTCCTATGCCTGCTCCCCGGTCCTGCCCGGCCCTACAGCATCTGACGCCACAGCAGCGGTCAACTCCGGCTCTACAGCATCCGACGCCACGTCAGCTCTGGTTCTGAAGCCTCCTATGCCTGCTCCCCGGTCCTGCCCGGCTGTACAGCGTCTGACGCCACAGTAACCGTCAACTCCGGCTCTATAGTGTCCAATGCAACAGCCACGATCTGCTCCAGCACAGCAGCCTCACATGTCTGCTGCCCAGTCCTGTCCTGCTCCGCGGCCTCTGATGCCTGCTCCACGATCTGCTCCGGCTCAGCCTCCAACGCAAGCCCAATGGTCTTGCCCAGCTACACAGCCTTCCACGCCTGCGCCCTGGTCGTGCCCGGCGCTTCAATGCCCGAAGCCAGCTCCCAGGTTCACCCAGCCAGTGGCTCCAGTCTCCGAGGGGGTCTCTGAGTGAGACTCTCCTCTCCAGCTTCTGGTTCCTCCCCGTCTGTCAGTTCCTGTCTCCGAGGAGGTCTATGGTCACGACACTCCTCACCTGCCAGTGGCTCCAGTCTCTGAGGGGGTCTCCGAGTGGGACACTCCTCTCCAGCCTCTGGTCCCTCCCTGTCTGTCAATTCCTGTCTCCAAGGAGTTTTCTGGTCGAGACGCTCCTCATCGGTTTCTGGATTCCAGCCCCGAGGAGGTCTCTATGAGAGATGCTGCTCTGTGGCCCTTGGTTCACCCTGCCAAGAAGATTGCTCCTCTTCGGCTTCTGGCACCTGGGCTCGTTATGAGGTGGACGTTACCAAGCTCCCAGGAGCTCCCTTTAGTGCAGCCTCCCAGTCGCCCGCCAGAGACTCTGTTCCTGTCTGTTCGACCACCCGGTCGCCCGCCAGAGACTCCTGTCTAGGCGATCTCTGGCCGTCTGCCTGAGCTCCAGCTCCACTCTGCACAGCCCTCTGGCCATCTCCCTGAGCTCCAGCTCCAGCCCGTGCAGCCCTCTGGCCGTCCGCCAGAGAGTCTGTCTGCTCCACCTAGGTCAGCTTTCGTGAGATCCTTTATCTGTCTCCGTCTTAATAAAGATCTGTTTACCTGCACTTGTCTCTGGGAGGTCCATGCGTTACATACCTGGCCTCCAACTGTTCAGGTAAAAGAACCCAGTGAGCTCAGTTACATCATTATAATTAATCCCAACATTAAAATGAAATCACATCAACTAACACGTGGCCACGAGTTAATCATCTTGTTACCACAGATCTTTGGCCAAAATTGATTTCTTTTCTATCAATGACACCAAACAGAGTCCGTAGATATGTTCATTTAAAAAACTCATTCTGACTGTAAACTCATCACAGCTGCTTTAGGGGCCTGTTTCTGGATGTTACCATGGCAACATGGAAGCTGTCAGCAAAGCTTTCAGCAGGTAAAAACAAACAAAATTAACCTAAACTAATTTCAGTAGATTTTTAAAAGCTTATAGAACGAAGTGTGAAAACTGAAAAAAGACAATAAACACATAACAGTTAATTTTACTGCAGCTCAGCTAATTTATCTGATGTCACCTGTCCCAAACTCAGCCTGTCAGCGGCTGATTGATCCGTTCTTCTGTACAAAATAACCTCTTTTAATGCTGCAGTTAATGATTCATTTTCTCTCATCACTTATTTTAATCTTAGCCTGAGGAAACAGATGTGGGTCTCAGGCCCTCTGTCAGACTGTAGATTACTCCGATTTGTCTAATTCATTCAGAAATTTCAGCATTCAGTCAAAGCCACAATTATATGTTTTAGTTTCGAGAATTTGCTTTCTGAAAGCTTGTGAAACTTGGTGTAGACACCACTGATTAGTTTCCCACTAAAGACACAGCAATGCTTAAAACAAACTTCCTACAGAAAACATCACTCAAATGTGAGGACACAAAGAAATATATAAATTAATTAATAAATAAATTAAACAAATAAATAAATAAAAATAAATAAATAAATAAAAAACTTTTTTTTTTTATGAATGGAACCAACAATAATTTCTGCTTTACAAACAAGTGAAACTGCAGGTCCAGGTTCCAGGTCTTGGAGGTTCTGGTTGTTTCTGGGATGGGCCGGGACTCGAACCTGGACCAGCTGCATCAGGCAGCCTGGGTACATATGGGGGCTGTTCATCAGGTGATGGTGATGGTGATGACTGCGTGTCAGATATCATGCTGAAACATTGTGTGCAGTAAGAAAACAAACATGCAATGAAATAAAGTTTCATCAGATTTGATCAATAATGTTTTCTGCAGATTTGTCCCTGCAGATGCTCCATCACATTTTTCCAACATGAACACAGTGTTTGGCAGAAACCTGCTTTCAGCTGGATTTTCACACAGAAATAGAAAAACATAAATCTGTTGGGGTGTGTTCCACGAACACTGTGGGAAACTCTGCAGAGCCGCACAGCAACATTTGGTCAGCATTTTAAACACTCTGCAGGCGAACCAGGCTCATAATTTACCTGTTTTCACTGTTACTTTGTGCTGACAAACAACATCAGACTTACTGTCAGAAACAATGAATCTGGACAGCAGCAGAGACCAGATGCAGAAAACTAAATGTACACATACATTTTAAAAAGCTGTGTGTGCATATCGTTGTTTTTCATGACTCTCTGGGAATCAACAGTATGTGCACAAAGTTGTCATATCTAAGTCATGATTTGATACAGAAACTCCTGATCAATTATTTACATTTAAAAACATCAGACCACAACATCAGACTAAACATAAAACTGAGGCCCTCAGTGAGGCAGACAATAGAATAACAAAGCCCATGACAAAACAGGAGGACTAACAATTTTAGAAATATGTACATACAAACACACACACATGTTTATGCTTGGCCGCCATACCAGTAACATGCAAGTCGATAAGGAGCCACCATGGAGGAGGAGGAAACATGGATGGAACTTAGCTAATTGTCAGAACTCTTGAAAGCTGCAACCAGGAAAGGAGAATCCAACAGGTACAGTCAGACGTCCATATCTGAGGCTCTGGAAATTGCCACTGACTCCACTAACCCAGACACTCCCAATGACAGGATAACCACACACGCTAACCCACCAAGGCTGGAGACTGAACAATACTGGAAAGGTATATGGGAGAAGGAAGAATCACATAACAGTGAAACAAAAAGAACTAAGAGTGGACCACAGCACCCTCCTGGATCAAGGTTAAGTAACCATCACAGTGGCAGGCATCTAACAAAGAATCTCAGGTATAAAGAACCAGACAGCACCAGGTCCGGACATGATCCACACCGACTGGTTTAATATACTAACTTTACTCCATGAGCACCTCGCGGCACAATTTAACCACCCCTACGGGATGGGACACACCCTGAATGGCTAACCAAGAGATGGACAGTCCTGATTCTGAAAGATCCCCAGAAGGGAACACTCCCATCCAACTACAGACATCCAACATGGAAGCTCCTGTTGGGCATCATAGCGGCTAAGATTAGAGGGCACACGGATCAATACATGACAGAAGCACGGAAAGGCATTGGTAAAGGTACCAGAGTAACAAAACACTGGCTGCTGGTTGTCAGAACTGTCACCTAAAACTGCAAAACCAGACAGATCAACCTGTACACTGCCTGGATTGATTACCAGAAAGCCTATGGCTCAGTGCCACATACATGGATCATGGAAACCCTGAAGCTGTACAAGATCAACAACACTTGAAGAGCCTTCATTGCAAACTCAGTGAGGCTGTGGTAGACCACCTTTGAGGCCAACTTTGAGTCAGTTACACAAATCTCCATCAAATGTGGTATATACCAAAGAGATTCTCTGTCCCTGCTGCTGTTCTGCATAGTCCTGAACTGCCTCAGCCAATTAATCAACAAGTCTGACTATGGCTACCAACTCAGGAATGGGCCCACCTTCAGTCACCTCCTCTACATGGATGACATCAAGCTGTATGCTAAGAGTGAGCGAGACAATTGACTCACTGACCCACACAACCAGGATCTACAGCTGGGACATCGGATCGTCATTCAGACTGGAGAAATGTGGCTGGATGGTAACAAAGAGAGGGAAGGTAGTCAATACAGAGGACATTGCACTCCCAGAGGGCAGATAAACAGATGTTTAGGAGAGCTACAAGTACCTTGGCATAACACAAACAAATGGTAACCATGAAGAAGCCACAAGGAAAGCTGCCACAGCCACATATCTGCATTCTCAATAAATAGAACAAGATCCAGACAATTAACAGCTATTCCCTGATAGTGATCAGATACCCAGCTGGGATAATAAGCTGGCAAAAGGATTAAGTTCAGACCACAGATGTTAAAATACGGAAGCTGCTCACCATGCATGGAGGGTTCCACCCAAAATCCAGTGTCCAGAGACTATATACTGAGCACAAAGAGGGAGGCTGGGGACTTGTGAACATCAAGGCCACTATCCAAGATGAAACATTCAAGCTCCATGAATACATCAGGAAGATGGACCCAAGGGATGAAGCACTGAGTGATTGCCTCAGGTTATGAAACCTGGAGGAGAATGAAATGGAGGAACCATCATGGAAAGACAAGCCCCTGCATATGATGTATAACTGACAGACAGCTGAAGTGGCGGATATGAACAAGTCCTACCAATGCTTATATAGGGCTGGACTGAATGGACAGCACAGAGGCGCTAATCATGGCAGCAGAGGAGCAAACCTTGAGTACCAGGGCAATCGAGGCCCAGATCTACCACATCAGACAGGACCCCAGGCGTAAGCTGTGCAAAGAGCCCCCTGAAACAGTCCAGCACCTCACAGCAGGGTGCAAGATACTGGCAGGCAAAGAATATGTGGAACGTCATAACCAAGAAACCGGCATAGTGTACAGAAACATCTGTGCAGAATATGGACTTGAGACCCCTAGGTCACAATGTGAGAATATGAGGGCTAAGATCCTGTGGGACTTCCACATACAGACCAACAAATGGTGGTAGTCAACCAACCGGACATTGTGATCATAGATAAGCAGCAAAGGAAGCCGTAGTGATGGATGTAGCCATCCCCAACGATGGAAATATCAGGAAAAAGGAACAGGAGAAACTGGAGAAATACGAAGAGCTGGAGAAGGCCTGGAAGATGAAGGCAACAGTAGTACCAGTGGTCACTGGAGCACTGAGGTCCGTGTCCCCCACACTGGAGAAGTGGCTCCAACAGATACCTGGAGAAACATCAGACACCTCCATCCAGAAGAGTGCAGTTCTAGGAACAGCTAAGATACTGCGTCAAACCCTCAAACTCCCAGGACCCAAGCTTGAGATGAACAGCCATCCAGCCTACCAGGAGGAAATGGTCGGTCAAGTGAAGGAAAGAGTTATATATATATATATACATATATATGTGTGTGTGTGTGTATAAGCACAAATGAGCTGAGTGCCAGTTTCTAACAGGAGAAACAGGGAATTGAGCTGGATTAACATGTGAGTAACATCTGAGGAATATATGAACGTGTTTCAGAGTTTACATGCAGGAGACATTCATCATCTGGATGTTACACTAGTTTTTACAGTTTTTTTTCTCTTTTTTTATAATGTCATGTAAAAGTTGTGTGTGTGTATGTGTTGTTAAGTGTGTGTGTGTTGTTAGGTGTTTGTATGTGTGTGTGTGTGTGTTAAAGCTCCCCAGCAGCAGCTGTAGTTCTTATTTATGGTTATAGTATTTCTGTGTTCTATCTTTTATTTTCCATCTAATTGGCCCGGCGCTGCCTCGTTGTCGGGGCCCCGGTGCTGAAGCAGGCGGTCAGGGTGTGTTCCTGCGAGCGACCCCGGTCCCGGGAGAGTGCTGGTGGATGAGGGTGTCGTAAAGCCCTGCAGCGGGCCCTGCGCTCCAGGCTCCTCTGTGGACACTTATCACCTGTAATGAAGAGCGGAGAGGCCGGACTGCAGCACCACACACCTCCTCCTCCTCCTCATCATCATCACATTTCCTCCGTCCAGAACACACTCCAAACTCAAGTCGTGTTTTCTTTGGCTCTGGCTCACTTGTATATCAGCTTGACCTGGGAGGAGGAAGTCTGCTCCTCACAGTGACCTAATTTGATTTCTAAGTTATAAGGTAATAAATGAGTGCCATAAAACAAGTCTCTTAAAGTCTCTTTCTGGAACAGAACCTGCATTGTGCCGCCTCTAATTGACTGCAGGTTTCTTGGTGGACATTGGCCGTCTGCACCGTCCGCTCACATTCCTGCATTTCTTCTTTTATTCCTGAATAAAGGACTCGGACAGACCGAGGACATCTGGACCGAGGTGCATCAGTCAGGCAGCTCTCAGGTGTTCGGACCAGCTCAGGGTAGATTAGGAGGGAGGTGTTGGTGGAGCACTCTCTCGGGCCCCTGGGGGTCACTTCAGGATGTGTAACCTGATGTAATTGCAGGCATTAAGTGCAAAGCAGCCCCGGACAATCCCCTCCTTTGTGGAGTAAATTAAAGAATATTAGTGGCAGCGGCCGCTGCTAATGGACAGAAAATGGATTGTGAGCAGTTTAGGGGGTCATTACAAAACAAAGCTGGTGTTAAAAGGGTTCTTGTCGCTGGCTCGAATCCACCCTGAACTCTGCAGCTCTGGGTTGTTAATCATATGAGTGGAGCATGGTGAAACAGGAGGAAGAGGACGGAGCTCCGAGCTGGCACCCACCCTCTGTTTCATTCATGTTTGGGCGTCCACACAATGTTAATCCCACCTGACCACCCACATGTGGCCCTGCTGCTGTTTCCTGTTCCTACAGCAGGAATTTTAACTATTTCCTAAAATCCAAACGACTGTTTCTGCACACAGGTCTGATGAGAAAAAAATACATGAAGAGAGGCCAGATATAGAAATAAGATACTCATGCAGAGTAAACCAGATATTTCCTAGTATGAATCTTCTGAAGGGCCAAGTATGTACAAACTTTTATTTTATTCTCAGTATCTAGAAACCAAGACATGCTATTGATCTGGAAATGATCCCTTTTCCCTATGAAACAACACCATCAGCAGTGTACTGCTGCAGTGGATCACATAATGGATCACAAGCAGTGGATGTTATAAAGGGTGGAGCCTCCGCAACGTCACCCGTAGGTTTCTGAAAAGCAAAAGTAAGCTCGTTGGGTGGTTCCTATCATCGCCATCTTGGCAGCATCACGCCTGCCATCACTCCCGGAAAATACAAAAATGAGCAAAGTGGGCTGTGAGCGTGATGGTGGATGATTGACATCTATCAAACTCAGAGCTGCCTGTAGCTAAGACTAAATCGAGCCAACTCGGATCTAACGTGAGCTAACCGGCTAATGAAGGTAGGCGGGCTAAAGCTAAGGCGCACTGTTAGCCGGCTAAAAACCGCATTTGTGTTACACTCTCCCTTCTTTCCGTGGATACTGGTTACATGTCATTCAAAAACGCCCGTAATTATGCAGAATTTCAAGATTAAATAACATCCAAACGGATGATTTAGAAAGAAATTCACTCCTCACAGTTGTTATGAAGGTAAACTTGACCTATTAATCCTAAAATGTATGTTGTGTACCAGGCTTTAAACATGTTTATTTCTGCTGTGAAGTTGGTCTTTTTTAGATGGGAGTCTATGGGGATTTGCTCTGTTTTGGAGCCAGTCCCTAGCAGATGAGGGGTGAATTGCAATTATTTACATGTTCACATAGGCTTCACATTTCACCGCCGGAGGCTGCCGCTTGGTCCAAATTAAGAACAATTCAGTTCCTTGAAAACCGTCCTCTACATGATGTTTTTAATAGTCTTCAAAGCTCTTTTAGTGAACGTCTTGCCACGCCTCCATGTTCTACTGAAGGATTCAGAAAGTCTTTTCTTCCTGCAGCTGTCAGATTTTTTAATGAACACCTGTAATTTTTTTTTGTTTGTTTGTTGTATTGAACCATTTTTTTTTTGTATATTTACATATTTGAGGTTTTTATCGTGTTTTTCCTTATTGTGAATGTATGAGATGTTTGGGGGTAAAGAATTTTCCCCTTTAGGGGATATATAAAGTTTATCTTATCTTATCTTATCTTATCTTATCTTATCTTATCTTATCTTATCTTATCTTATCTCATCTCATCTCATCTCATCTCATCTCATCTCATCTCATCTCATCTCATCTCATCTCATTCTAATGACAGGTGTTGATTTGCATGGTCATGTAGCTAGGACATCTGAACAAGTTTATCTTACAAAATATTCTATTCAGGAGTTGACAGTAAGGTTTATTTTGTTTTAAGCTAAACTGTAGTGATGTGCAGATCGATGCTGAAATATTGATGCCTCTGATACCAGCTATTTTTGTTCTAATTTGAACATGAACAATGTCTATGGTAAAATATAAATTTTATTTTAGTCATTTGTTATTGTTGTTATTTATTTAGTCATAGTTTATCATGCAAAAAATGCAAAAAAAAACAAGAAAAATATTACTTGTGCTGCATTAAAAATCTGAATTTTACATGCTCTCAGAGCGAGAAGCTGATTTTGGGCATGTAGTTGTCTTGTCACAGAATGACCTGAATCCACCAAAAACCACTTTATCCTCCTTATTCATAAATTTTCTGACAGAATCCAAGCCTTTTATTTTGAGGATGACTGTGGGATGACCTGCTGGATATGTCTCTTCTGACACTCTGGTCCACACTGTTTACCAGTTGGTGATAATAAACTACATCATTGTGTGCCAACCATCAAGAAAGGTGGTCACTAACTGAATCCAGGATGACTTCATGATTTTTGTCATTTTATGAGTTAAAGACATCTGTTGGAATATTTGTGTCCAGACAGGATGCAGTGAGCACTACCTTGCAACCATCAACATTAAAGAAACAAACCTAATAAAATAAATCACTTTATTAAAAACTTGACGAAAAATATGACCACAAAATAACGTATCTGTAAACACAGTGATAAATCTTTGCTACAGTGCATCATCCTCATCATACCTGTGATAGAGGGAGCTGGAGGGAGCGTTAATTTTTACATATTTATTATTCTCATTTAAACTTTAAAACACTGTGACATCATTATGGTCTGTTTTTCTTGTTAGAGTTAGGGTTTGATGAGACTACGAGGCTATAAAATCATGGCAAAGAAGTTTTAATAAAAAGGCAAAAGCTCTGATAGTATTACAGAAGAGGAACCGGTTTGTACTGGTATGGAGTGGGTGAAGAGAAATCTGGGAAAACACTGGAAGTTGTCATTCCATCATGACTGCTCATGTTTGAAGAGAAATCTAGAATTATCTTAAACCTTATCTTCGTATTAATTTTAACATTTGCCAAGAATATACACAGTTCTGCGTCTCTGATAGGAGTCAGAACAGAAGTTGGTTTTTCCTCTGCAGAGTTAATTAGAAATGACACCTGTTGATGGGCTGCGAGGATCACTTAGGCGTGTCCATCATATGGTTAGTGCTCAGTATCCCATCTGGAGCCTCTGTGACACACCTGTGGTTGGTATTTTGTTGCTGATCATTCTATTTTTCTGGCTGTTGTTGTAACCAATAATAACATGTATATGGTAAGATCAGGTAAATTCGGATCACTTTTGAGTAAATCGCTAGAGAAACTAAGTAAAAAGAAAATTGTGACACTAAATGGTGTTTTTGTGGTTAAGATGGATTATTTTAAATTTTTCTGTGTTGAATAAAAAAGAACAGTTCAGGTTAAATAGCTTTTGAAACATCAGCTGTCTCACATTTTTCAGATGAGCAATGAACTACTCAAACTGCAATCAAAACAATCCAATTAATTTAACTCATAATTACTCATAATAATTTTAACAAACACATCACACAATAGA
>JBAFTA010000008.1:4137510-4167869 GCA_036919975.1 Melanotaenia parkinsoni | reverse complement strand
CTGGTTTCTGATCAGTTTTTTGGTCTCTGGTTGGCTTCTGATTAGTTTTTTGGTCTCTGGTTTCTGATCAGTTTTTTGGTCTCTGGTTTCTGATCAGTTTTTTGGCCTCTGGTTTCTGATCAGTTTTTTGGTCTCTGGTTTCTGATCAGTTTTTGGTCTCTGGTTTCAGGTCAGATTTTGGTCTCTGGTTGGCTTCTGATCTCCGTATTTGTAGAATTTGTAGAGCTGAAATGCTGACTGATGTGAGTCCTTCTCTGTATGGACGGATATTTTTGGCCTGTCATCCTGCTGCTGTTGACATCAAACCAACGTCCACATTAACTGATAAACCTTGACGTGAATCCTCTTTCTTTGTGGGGGTGTTAAAGCTCTGTGGGCCACTGAAGGAGGGGGATTTTGTCCCAAATGTAAACCTCCATCTGGTGCTGCTCTCCCAGCAGACAGACCCGCCGTGGACTCTGCTCCTTGTTTGGGAGGAAACAAATGGCAAATGAGAAGACATTAAGTTCCATATGTTAGGCACAGGTGTCAGAGTAATAACGCGTATCAGAGAGGAAGATGAAGAGGAGGAAGAGGAGGTTTGTGTTTACCGCTGGATAATACGAGTTGCGTCCCGGGGGAGGTGGGGTTGGAGCGCCGTTGCCAGTTCCCACCCATCCTGCAGCGATGGATGTGTGATTGGACGCTTGTTTCTGCTGCTCGCTGTCGACTCTAATGGGCCCTGAAAGCTACTTTTGTTCCAGCCCACATGTGCAGCATCACGTCTGTTTCCTGCTCACAGAAACATTTTCTCAAAGCTCAACCGTCAGGAAAGTTTAGGATCTAGGAAACAAATCGTCTAAAGGAAACCCTCCTGCTGTTCTTCTCCTTTTTCCATCAGATTTTCAGTTCTGAGCTTCTGCTCTGAGCTGATATCTTCCTGAGCCATGGATGTGTTTTATGTTTTTATTGTTTGATCTCAGGAAAATCTCAAATAAAAAAGGAATATCAGGGGGATTTTGACAGGACTTCCTAAATTGAAATAAAAGGGGCGGATCCAACTGCAGATGACCAATCACAGTCATATATTCCTAAAAGGATGAAAATCAATACACCTGCTGAGGCCGAAGAAAGGAAGGAAAGATATTGAGCCAAGCTAAGCCAACTTTATTTACACAGCACTTTCAAAACAGTAGGTATAGATGAAAGTGCTGAAGAATACATAAAATGTGGCAATGATATTGATTTGATTTTTAGCTCTCCACTTAAAAACAATTTCTTCTCTTCAGCCTTTGACCCATAATAATAATATGATATTATTATTATTATTATTATTATGCTTATTTTATATAAATATTTTTTTATTATTTTAGTTTTGGCCTTATTATATATTTTTTGTTATGTTCTTGAATTTATTTTATGTCTTTTAACCCTTTTAAAACTGCAACGGAAATGGTCCACCTGTACCCACTCTGTTATTTTTGTGCATGGTGGTGTAATTTCGTGGAGTTTCATCGAGTGCTTCATATTTCTATGGTCTGTACAACTTAAGCTAAAAGGTTATGAAAATCAATGAACAATAATAATTTATAAAAGTGTTGCAATTATGCCATTAAATATAAAAAGTACCTACAAACCTGAACATTTTAATCACATTTTGCTAAATACACACACAAAACTTAGTGATGCAAAACATTTCTAAATGTAACAAAAAAAAAGATTCTTTTGAATCCTAAAAGATTCTTTACTCTATATTTTTTATTCTATATAGGTTATTGCAACTGTTTTTGTTTTTGTTTTTTTGTTGTTGTTCTTTGTTTTTGATGAATAGTATAAAGGCGTTTTGATTGATTCATTGATTTCAGCTACCTATACAAAGCAGCTGAAATATATACATGGGCATTTTTTTCCACTGTTATGTAATTTCATAGAGTATTTTTAAGTGGTTTTTATCCCTACAATATGTACAATATAGACTAAAAGGTTATGTAGCATTAACAGTCTAAAAAGACATAAATTCAAAGATGTTTTTCTTTTTCATGAAGCTGGGTTGGGGTTTATGTTGCTAAATGAACAGACAAAAACCAAGCAACTTGAAAATGCAGAAAAATATTAAATAGTTAATAAGTTATTTAAAGTGTATAATTTGTTTCTGAAGCAAGTTTTTAAAGAGGTAGTGCACCCTAAACTTAGTCCTTTTTTTTTTTTTTTTTTAAGCTGTAAACAGCATAGTATTACCACCTATACTGTTGTTGAGATTCTGGAGGGGAAAAGTCTGCCACCTCACATACCGCTCAGTGCGGTTTACCGCGTGGCAAAGGTGCTTTATGAATCTCGCTTTCCATCTTGCTAGTGGCCGCTGAGCTGTTGTCTGTCATTCAGTCATTTCTGTCTGTGTATTCTGACCCGCTTATTCTCCGCTCCCTGATTATCTCGCTCACCAACCCTTGCACTTTCTGGCATTTTTTAAAATTTGGCAGTGTCCGGAGTTAAGCAGAAAGTTGGGGGTGTAGTTATATTTTAAGTACAGAGTGCAGGTTCGTAAAGTCTAAGTACTGTATGTACGTTAAGTTCAAAACAGCTCCCTCACCTGCTCCACCAAATATTTCCTCTGTGCCATTGACTCTAGATGTGCAGAATAAAGGAAACTATGCTTAGACTTATCTAACCGTGACTGATGTAAACTAAGGTAAAAAAAAAATAGTAATGTGTGAAGACTGTGGTAAAAACTAACAACTTTCTATTATAAAAGTACTGGTAAAATCTACTGAAAACCATGGTAAAACTATTTAAAACACACTATAAACTTCAGCCTACAATAGTTTCTCTCTCTCTACAGCTAATGCTGGTGTTAACTGTTAAAGCCTGGTACGGCCTTTTGCTACCACAGTCCTTGGGAAACAGATGTTCCTTGAAGGGATAAGGAGCTGGAAACCGGTCCTTTATCCAGCTATATCCCGTTGTGTCTGATTGGGTCTCAGTTTTATTGAGTTGGATGTTCTTTAGAAGAAGGACGATGGTTGTTTTTTCACAGTTGAAGAGGTTAGCTGGCAGGCTAACCAAACGTTTCTCTTGAAGGGAAACTTTCCTTGGTTTGAGAAGATTCCAGGTTCTGACATGCTGCTGCAAAACAGAACAGAAATCGATTGTCTGTTTCTGGCTGGCTGACCTGGAGATTGATGAGAACAAGTTGAAGTGACCAGGCTTTGTCCTCTAGTGAGGCATGGAGGGAAAAGCAAAGCTGCTGTTCCTTAGAACTCGAGAAAACTGTTACTACCAGGATCATAGTTAGGAGTGGTATGACCTGGAGGTCTGACCGGAAAAGCCAGTCATAACTTTGGTCTGTTCTGGAAGCATTATTACCACCCACAGAAATCCCATTTGAGATTGTGTCCAACCACAACCAGTCAGTTCATAACTAGATTCTTAGATTTTCTGTCCCTTCACAGACACTTATGTGTTGTGCAAGTTCATGATTCTCATGAACTAGTTCAAAGTTCAGTTTGTTTCAGTTGTTTTAAGTTAGAAGTGAGAACGAAAGACTGAACTGGAGAAACATGTAACTAACCATCTAACCTGTTGCATGGAGTGTGATCTAGGTTGTTTGGGGCCGTTGACAGGGGGTCTTGCAAGGGCAACAACGTACAGATATTCTCTCAAACTGGATGGATGCTTCAATTCCACGTCTATTCAAGCTATAAGTTGATGAGGCTGATGTTTTAACTGGCTTTTTAAGTGCAGGCAGAAAACACTTGCATAGAAATGTTGAATTTTTTTTTACTGTCAGATTTTTCTGCAGACAATACATAATAATCCCGTAAATAAATATAAAGATCATTTTGAGTTTGGTTTCTTCTGAAGGATCTCTACCAGACTCGTTTTTCCCCTTACCTGCTGTCTTTGCTCTATCCTGGGTTCGGCCTCTCTTACAGGCACTTTTAGTTTTTTTTTTTTTTTTTTTTTTTATTCTAAAGCTTAATTTCAAGTTTATTATTTCAAATAAAAAGTTAATAGCAATTTATAAAAAGAAAAACAACCTCTCTAGTACCAGACAGTGATACAGCATCAGTCTTCATCGTCTCTTCTCTGAGATCTCTCCAGCCAGTAAAAGTCAGTCTGATTTTGACTCGTCTCATCTCTTGTTCAGTCTCTTTCACTTATTCGTTTCCTCTCTTCATCTAATAATGTCCTCTTGGGCTTCTTTGCCTAATCAGCTAAGGTGTGTTTTCAAATCGGCCAATGTGTTAAAATTTAGCTACTGATGTGTGACACGGTGCCATAAAGCTTTCGTGACGCTCCAGGCTGGAAGAAAAAAAAAAAAAAAAGTGTGGCTTCTCAGCGTCGGGATACTGCTGGGCAGCAATAGTTCCAGGAATGTACATAATAAATGTCACTGTGATATCAAAATGAGTCAGAAACAAAGAGTTTTACAGTCAGAAAGTTATGTAGCATAGACTCCATCAGAAGAATGAGACGGTTCTGTGTTTCCTGAAGTGTTTACGCTGCAGGTGAAGTTCTGATCGAGCTGCTGATGTTTGTGATTCTGAACGTTTTGCAGATCCGTCCCTGATGGCTGCCCTGCCGCGGGTCATGACAGAGTTCTGCCTGCGAGGCTCGACCCGGGGATTACACACACTCTGCTCTGTGTGTTTACATTCAGAACACTCTTCTCCTGTTTCTTCCTTGTGCTCAGTCTGACCTGGAACCAGCTCCGGGGCTCGGCCTAATTGCTGGCTGAATAATGAGTCTTAACTCCAGCTGTTACATCACTCTAGTGTTTTCTTTCTTCTCGGTGACCATCAGAACATACATGGTAAAAGTGTTCAGACATTTTTAGAGGCTGAAGCCTTGGGAGCAAACACGCTCCTGAACTTCAATTCCCAGCATGCACCCTGCCATCTGTTGTCCTTTAATGCCCTAAATGTGCTAAATGCCACCTTTGTCTTGATTCTCTGACCTTTTTGTCATCCTGTTGTTAGAAGAGCTCAGATAAACCCGTCTGTCATGTCGGTGGTTCCTCCAGTCTGATCACTGAAAACAAGCAGAACCAATCCAAAACTGGACTGAACCTGAACTCAGAACTGGACACACAAATGAAACTGGTTCATGTGAAATCCATTAAAGGAGATTCTACTAGATAAACTAGGAATGATTAACTTTATAATGAGAAAATTTATTTAGATGTAAATTCAGCTCTATACCTTCAAAAGTTGAGCTATGTGATGTCATAGATCCTTAAACATTATCTAAGAAAGATACCTGTCACTTTAGCTCCTGATATCTGGAAATATCTGCTTCTTCAGACCAGCTTACACATGTTCAGGCAGATGGAAACATGAAAAATCTTGGAAGTCTTGAACTTCTAAATGTGTGAAGAGTGAAACTTGTTGGGATTAAGACCCTTCATGACAAATCCTGTATTGTTTTTGCTTCTATACATACAACTTTTTTTATAGCATTGTTGCTACGTGTGTTTAGCATAAACTAACTAACTTAGCTCAACTTGTGTATAGTTGCTTAACAACCACATCTAGATGAGTGAGGCCAAAAATGCACTTACTTTTTAACCTCACATCCTTGAGGCCAACTGGCTCTGTTGTGACTGTAATTGTTGACATCTTTGCGTGTCTACTATGATTGTTATCAGAGGATTCCACTAGGGGGTGCATTAGAGAACTCAGACTGGACAGTTGCTGAATTTTAAACCAGTTAAATTTGCTTTTGTTGTACACCACCAATTCACAACACAATCATCTCAGGACAAATTTTACAGAAACAGTCCAATTCAATCCAAAACAAGTCCATTAAATGATCCACATTAGTTGAATTTATAATAACTGTGTTTATATTAGCCACTCCATACAAATAGTTACTTAGCTAAGGAAACCACCGGATTGCATCGCTCCTCGGCACATTCACACTGCAGGCAAAAGTAACTCAAATTCAACTTTTTGGTTCACACGTGACCCACATCTGTCTGAATAACAAAAATCAATCAATCAATCAATCTTTTTTTTTTTTTTTTTAAATCCGGGCCTTCATATGTGGTACTAAATTAGAAAAATATCCAATTTCTTTCAAAATGACCTCAGTCTGGCCATTAATGTCACATATCATCCAACTTATATTTCCTTGAAGTGATGTCACAATTCTGCGCCAGAGTAGGCAGAACAAAGTTAGATGGGATGTAAACATGGACAAGACAGTATTATATCTGGTGAAAAGCAGGAGGAGCCTGGCTCGGGGTCACTCCACAGTACCCAGAGCCTCCAGGTGACACAGGCACCAGATGCACACAGGACATCAGAACACCGCTGGGTGAAGTGGCCCCAAGCTAATAAGGAGAAAGAGTGGCTCCAGTTCAATGAAGATGCCGACACCTCTGGAAGCAACCACCAATGGAGAAGCTGATCACCCCCTCAAGACGATGACCACGATCTGCCTAGCCGCAGAGAGGTTTGGGTTAGAGGAGAGACATACAGCAAAGCCGCCCTACACCATGAACAACAGAGCTAGTAAAATCCATCAGCTCCGTTAGAAGCTGAAGAGCTTGAGGCAGTAGTTCAAGGCAGTGAGTGAAGAGGAGAGGGGACCTCTGGCAGAGCTATTAACCATAATCCGCGAGAGGCTGATAATCCTGAGGAGGGCTGAGTGGCACAGGAGGAAGAGGAAACAGAGGTCCAGGAAGTGGGCTGCCATCCTATCAAATCCATTTGGGTTCACAAAACAGCTGCTAGGACAGAAGTGCAGTGGTCAACTTGCCTGCTCCAAAGCTGAAGTCGATCAGCACCTCAGAGAGACCTACAGTGACAAATGTAGAGAGCAAGAACTGGGTCCCTGTAGGTCCCTGATTGATCCACCTGCACCAACGCTGGATTTCAATGGGAAGGAGAGAGATCCAGGAGGTAGTCAAGGGGGCAAGAGCAAGCTCCACTTCTGGGGCTAGTGGAGTACCTTAACTGCCCCAGGCTACTCGATAGGCTCTGGAAGATCCTGAAGGTGATTTGGAGGAGGGGCAAGGTAGCAAATCAGTGGAGGCAGGCAGAGGTTGTGTGGATCCCAAAGGAGGAAAGGTCTCAGAACATTAATCAGTTCTGAACCATCTCACTGCTGAGTGTTGAAAGGAAGATCTTCTACAGCATTGTCGCCAGACGACTGACAGACTACCTCCTGGAAAACTCCTACATCGACACCTTGGTCCAGAAAGAAGGGATTCTTAAAGGTCTCTGCCTGTTTGGAGGACACAGGCATGGTCACTCAGCTTATTAGGGAAGCCAGGGACAACAAAGGTGACCTGGCTGTGCTGTGGTTGGACCTTGCCAACACTTATGGTTCCATGCCCCACAAGCTGGTCAAAGAGGCCTTGAAGTGACATCATATCCCAAAGAAGTTCAAAGACCTTAACCCTAACCCTCTGGAGTCTGACAGCCACCCATTTGAGCTTTCATGAATGACCTGACAGTGACAACCACATCTGTTCAGGGATGCAGGTGGATCCTAAGTGGACTTGAGGAGATGATCTCCTGGGCTCGTATTATGTTCAAACCATGTAAATCAAGGTCTCTCGTGCTGAAGAAAGGGAAGGTGACAGGTAAGTTCTGCTTTTCACTTGGCACCACCAAGATACCATCACTCACAGAGGAACCGGTGAAGAGCCTGGGAAGTTTCCAGAAGTGGTTGCCAAGACAACATCAAGGCCAGACATTGTCCTAAACTCAGCAGCAACCAAGCAGGTAATTCTCCTTGAGCTCACTGGGCCATGGGAGAACCTGATGGACGAAGCCCGTGAGAGAAAAAAGGGCAAAGTACTCTGAGCTCGTTGGAGGAGTGCTGGAACAATGGTTGGCAGCCAAGTTGCCAACCTATCGAAGTGGGATGCTGAGGATTTGTAGGCCAATCCCTCTGCAGGGTCTATAAGATGCTGGGCATCACAGCACCCAGTCAGCAAAGGGCTGTTAAGTTGGCCACCGACGTAGCAGAAGTGGCGTCAAGGTGGTTGTGGATCAAGAGGGGAGAGGCGTGGCAAGTAGGGTAGCGCTACCTGGACAAAAGCTGGGGCCTGATCAACCCTGGCTGGGTCACCTAAGGGAGGGGGTCTGATTGTTGAAAGACTCAAAACCCGTTGTGATCCCAGGTTACATCACTGATGATGTGTCCATGGGCACCATAAGGTGTATCAAAGGACTGAAAATATCAGCATTTTATCTGCTCTGATTGCACAACAGCTTCGAAACTGATACACGCTAGCATGTGTAGCATCCATGTTCACCTCCTTAAACATGTTGTGCTGCATGTGACGTCATGTCTTCTGTGAATGTAGGTCACTTCAGGGCTATAGACGGCTTACACTGGAGTCTGATGGAAGTAACATTTAAATAATGTGAACAACCACGCCAGAACAAACAAACAAACGAAAATTATTTTAATGAAATAATCATGCAATTGAATGCAAAGTGGGGTAGGAGTACTTAGGTTTTCTTCTTCCCACCCCCTTTCAGGCAATATATTGTTTTCTATTTTTTTGCGTTTTTCTGCTTCTTTTTTGGTTTATTTGAATATCGACAGACTTGCATGTCTCGCCTGTTTCTCTTTTGTGTTTCTTATTGTGAATTCAACTGCCTGAAATAAATGAATAAAAAATTAAATAAAAAATTAAATGAATCATGAGGCTCAGGACCTGAAGTGTGATTATAGCCTTTCATTCAATCCTCCATCCTGAGCCAAACGAAGTGAAGTAGAGAAGAAAACCTCATTTTTAATGGAAGATAAAACCCCATTATAACCGGAACCTGGAAGAATAACCTCCACCAGAACCAGGAAGGAAAACTTCCAGTAGAACCAGAACCAGAAAGGATAACCTCCATCAGAACCAGAATGGATAACCTCCAGCAGAACCAGGAAGGAAAACCTCCATTAGAACCAGAACCAGGAAGGATAACCTCCATTAGAACCAGAAACAGAAAGGATAACCTCCAGCAGAACCAGAACCGGAAAGGATAACCTCCAGCAGAACCAGAATGGATAATCTCCAGCAGAACCAGAACCAGGAAGGATAACCTCCATCAGAACCAGGAAGGAAAACTTCCATTAGAACCAGAACCAGGAAGGATAACCTCCAGTAGAACCAGAAACAGAAAGGATAACCTCCAGCAGAACCAGAACCGGAAAGGATAACCTCCAGGAGAACCAGAAAGGATAACCTCCAGCAGAACCAGAACCAGGAAGGATAACCTCCAGCAGAACCAAAAAGGATGGTATCTTAAATACAGTTTTGGACATGTAAAGACAGTGTAAACAGAGCAGAGAGAACTTCTGGGTCATATGACTCTAAGATGGTAAAACTAAACCAAATTTAGTCGCTCATTATCAGATTTTAACATTCTTGTTCTGAGCACAAATTAGAAAACAGATGGTGTTTCATAAAAAGCTAAACAAACTTCCAGAGAGTACATGGACCCTTACAGTTTTCCGTTGCAAAGGAAAAACTAATCACATCTTCACAAAATACTACTTATCTGTGAAACTATCTGGTTGATCAGGTTTCTGTCCTGAACTCCAAGCCTGACTGCTGATGTAGAAATGATAAAGAAAAACCTGAGAATCTCCATCAGCTTTGTCTTTGCTGGAAACACTGAGCAGAGATTCAGCTGCTGTCATAATTTATTGCAAGATCATATTACCACAAAATGGGTAATATCTGGTGTGCCATTACAAAGAAAGCAGGTGTAAGAGGCTTTAAATGTTCTCCATGTGGATGATATTCTGCAGACAGATGGAGATGAAATGAGAGTTTTATGGTGGATGTGGGAGGAGAAGCAGTCGTTTGTGTTCCTGCAGGAGAAAACTAGGCGAATGATCTGCAGCTTCAGAACGGCCGTCACGTCGCACGCTGACTTTTTATTCATATTGTTAACTTGAAGTTTGCATGTTGCACGTCTCCGTCACACTGCAGACGGTCTGAGGTGTCCAGAGAGCGCCTGTCAGAAACTGCATGAATAAGACACGCTGGGCAGCCTTGGACTGTCAGACACCACAGAAGAAGAGAGTGACTGACAGCAGCAGGTCAATGACAAACCTGTCCAGTCACACCTGGAGGGAATCATCTTCCTGAATATTTTTCTCAGTTTTATCATTATTATGAGATTTTGATGAGATTCTGTTAAATCTACAGTCATGTAGAAGGTGATAAACATCAGGACATAAATACCACTTGATCCTCATCAGGCGTTAAACTGACAGGACTCTGGTAGAGGAACACAGCTTGAGGTGAGCAACCACCCAGCCCACCCATGGACAGTGGGAGGTTTATGGGCTAAATATAAAGTCAAAAAGATTTTGAAGCACTAAATTAATGTTTGCAAATAATTTCAGAATTTGTATTTGTAAATCAAGTTTGTCATCCTGCAAAACAAAACTACCTGAAAAATTTACATTTGCGAATGTGCAGAAAAGAATTTGCATGGTTGTAAAAAAATTGGTGGAAAATAATTGAAGTTATTTTGCAAACATCTTGCCCACAGATTCGAAGCACAAAACTTGTGTGTCAAATAAAAATAACTGCCCTTTAGCCTTTATGATGTAGTTCTGTTTGGTTATTTATTTAACGGTGTAATTAAAAAGTTAAACAAAAGGAATATCAGTAGTGTACCTTTCATTCATTTAATTCTATTTTCTTTTAACAGAAAATGTATAAAAATTAAGCTTTAATAAAAGAATAGAATAAAACATTTTGTATCATGTTACAAACCAAAACTAAAATAGAAGCTCTGAGCGATAACAAATCATTTAGGAAACTTACTGTCAAAAAAAAGAAGCCGATCACTACATTTCCCATGAACACTATTCCATGATGTACCAACCGTCCATTGGCTGTGTTTCCTTTTGCATACATGGTGTTGTTCTAATGTCTGAAAAAAGTGCAACTAAATGAGGAGAAAAATGTAAAGATTTGTCAAAGAAAAAATAAAAATGTGGTGTTTGGACGATATAAATTACTAGGCTGGTTAGAAGCAGGTTACTTTGTTCGTTATCTTAAAAGAAAAGCTGAGGAAATATGTTGTTGAGTAATTTTCTGATAAAATGTAAATAAAGCTATTTAAAGATATTTATGATTAAATGCATTCAGTTGCACCAACAATCTGGATTATCCCCACCACCCCAAAAAATGTGGCTAGTGAGAAAATCTAAGTGGCAGGTAACTTTAGGAAACTACCGGCAAAAATGGCTACAGATGAAAAAGGTTCATTTAGAGCCCTGAACATAAACCTCATCTGGTAAAACTCTGCCACCTTGTGGTGATGTTTCCGAAGACCAAAGTTGCAACATCCACCTTTAAGCTTCTAACTGGTTTAAACCTTCATTTAAAAATCTGTTGTCTTTTTGTATATATATTTACTATGTTGTTTGATATGTTTTCATTTATTTGTTATCTGCTCTGGGACCTCAGATGGAAAACAAACTGGTGAAAATACACCTCTGCTCTTATCAGATTCTTGTTTTCGTACATGGTCCCAGATAAGCAAATAAACACAGATTTTCTTCACTGAATAACATCAGTGTTTCTAAACAGAACCTACAAATCTCATATTTAATGCAGCTGAGAAACATTTCCTCCTCACTGCACCATGTATTGATTCAGTTTGCCTGTAGGTTAAGAGAAGAGAGTGTGGTAGAGAGGGGCTACTGAGAGTAGAGGAAAGTGCATCTATCTTAAATAATATTAAAGTAACAATTTGTAAACAGCTCATGTAGCACGAATGTCGCAGGTGTCACTGAACAATCAGAACAGACCTTGCTTCTTTTTAGGGGACAGAGATGAAGTTTTTTTCTTCCCGCACCTGAAAAGTATCTAAAACCAGCACTAAGTGGATTTTAGGGAATATGGAGGGTAGCAAATCTCCACTTCATCATCTGCTGTATTTGGCTTAAACATCAACCTGCTTCTCAAACCGCTGTGTGTTTCTTACATCTGGACTTGGGTGCCGAAAAGGGGGGGTAAAGGGGAAGGATTTTAGGGGCCCAGAAGGGCCCTCAATGCAATTGTAATGCTAACAAAATGATCTAATAATCAATGATAAACTTACAATCACACAAACATTTTAGTTACAATGCAATGGTATCACTAAATTTCTTTGTTTTGGAAACACTTCTGAACACCCAACCCCCCTCTACATTCCCCTTGAATGGTTCAGTCCACTTGCTCCATCAGCTTGAGAGCTCAGCGCTACAGACAGCGAATGGATGCTAAGATGGCAGGATACCTTAAAATTTAAAAAGGGAAATTTAAAAAGAAAAGGAAAAAAAGCTTACACTGGAGAGAAAACAAAGGGGTCGACAGTACGTCGCTCAGTCCTTTCAGAGGCGAGGTGGGTCGGTCAACATTAGCTTGTTGTCTCTGATAAACTTTGTCCATATAAGCTAGCTCACTTTGCTCTCCATATTAGCTCATATTTCTGAATAAAACTCTGGATTTTATTCATTTCACTATTGTTTTAGTCAAATAACCAGCGCAGGCAAACGATTAGCAAGCTGCTCTGCTAAAGAAAAAAAATCATGCATGTTATGAACAGACACAAGAATTTTAAAAATATTATATAATAGAAAAAATCATTCTGAATCAATAATAATAAATACAAATAGTTTGTATTTATTTTAGAATGATTTGGATGGTAAAGAAAACCCTCAGCTATCACTGTAATGTAGGTTAGGTCAGTAGTTTGGGACTCATCCTCCTGCTTTGCAGTAGGAACAGGGCACATTTCAAGTGCAGCAGACTGAGTGACTGCTTTCAATACAATCAGGGAAATACTTACATTTTCTTGATATCAGAAGATTAACTAGCAACAACCATATAGTATCCAATGTTTTCCCCCACTAGTCTAATGCCTTCACTGTGAGTCTACAGATCTGAAGATAAATTAGACTTCCTGTCTTGCTACATGAGTGAGACAATGACGTTGAGGATTGGTAGTCAAATCAATTTCCCTGTACATTGTTGGTGAAATGAGTGAAAGCAACTGAAAAAGGCTGAGCAAGGACAGTGATTGTAAATGGGACTGAAAGAGCTTGATTCAGCAATAGTGTATCTTTACCAGGTGCTGATTCCCATCCCAGCCGCTTCTCACTCGGCTGCAAACTGCTCCAGTGAGAGCTGAAGATCACGGCCCGATGAAGCCAACATCCGCAACGAGCAGAGACCCAATCCTGAGACCACCAAACCAGATAGCCTCAACACCTCGACTGCGCCTAGAAATTCTGTCCATAAAAGGTTATGAACAGAATCGGTGACAAAGGGCAGCCTTGGCGGAGTCCAACCCTCACAAGAAACAACTCTGATTTTCTGCCCGATTTTTCTGCGAATCAAGCTCTGACACCAGCCGCACAGGGACCGGACAGCTCGTGCAAGGGGGTGCTGCACTCCATTCTCCCGGAATACCCCCCACAGAAGTCCCCGGGGGACACAGTCGAACACCTTCTCCAAGTCTACAAAGCATATGTAGACTGGTTCAGCGAACTCCTATTTTTTTGTCCTTAGCGACCACTAAAGCTGCATTCCACTTAGCCTGCCGATACCCATCAGCTGCTTCTGGAGTCTCACAGGCCAAAAAGGCTGAAGAAGGAGAAGGACTCCTTCAGCTTGACGGACTCCTTTACTGCTGGTGTTCACCAATGAGTTGGGGAGTTACCGCCACGACAGGCATAGACCTCCTTGCGGCCACAGCTGCGGCTGGAACACAGCTCACTCGGACTCAATGTCCCCCGCCTCACCCGGGACATAGTTGAAGCTCTGCCAGAGATCTTTCTGACAGGGGACCCCGCTGGACATTCCCAGCAGACCCTCACAGCGCACTTGGCTCTGCCAAACCTGACCAGCATCCCCCCCACCATAATTTGACAGCTCCGCCCCTCTCTTCACCCAAGTGTCCAAGTCCAATGATACGACTACAAAGTCGATCATCGAACTGCGGCCTAGTGTCCTGGTGCAAATGCACATGTGGACACTCTTATGCCTGAACAAGGTTTTTGTTATGGACAATCCATGACAAGCACAGAAGTCCAACAGTAAAACACCACTCAGATTCAGATCAGGGGGGCCATTCCTCCCATTCACTATCCCCTCCAGGTCTCGCTGTCATTGTCCACGTGGGCATTGAAGTCCCACAGCAGAACAAGGGAGTCCACAGAAGAAATGCTCTCCAACACCCCCTCCAAGGACTCCAAAAAGGGTGAGTACTCTGAACAGCTGTTTAGTGCATAAGCACAAACTACAGTCAGGGCCCATAATCCGTAACGCACAGGTGCCAAGTCAGGGGGCAATGAGCATGCTCACACCTGCTCAACGCCTCTCACCGGGAGCAACTCCAAAATGGAAGAGGGTCCAGCCCCTCTCAAGGACAGTGGTTCCAGAGCCCAAGCCGTGCGTCGAGGTTAGTCCAACTACATTTAACCAGAACCGCTCAACCTCGCGCACCAGCTCAGGTTCCTTCCTCACCAGAGAGATGACATTCCACGTCCCTAGAGCTAGCTTCTGCAGCCCAGGATCAGACCACCAGGGTCCCCGCCTCTGGCAGCCGTCCAGCTCACACTGTACCAGACCCCTATGGCCTCTCCTGCAGGTGGTGAGCCCACAGGAGGGGGGGGCCATGTCACCTTTTCGGGCTGAGCCCAACCTAGCCCCATGGGAAAAGGCCCAGCCACCAAGCGCTCACCTCTGTGCCCCACCTCCAGGTCCGGCTCCAGAGGAGGGCCCCGGTGACCCACATCCGGGACAAGGGAAACATGGGTCCATGATTTATAGGGGTGTTTCGAGCCGCACTTGGTCTGGTCCCTCCCCTAGACACCTGTTTGCCATGGGTGACCCTACCAGGGGCATAAAGCCCCCGACAACATAGCCACTAGGATCATCAGGACATGCAAACTCCTCCACCATGGTAAGGTGACGGCTCAGGGAGGATTTTATTTATTTATTTTTATATAATAATTTCTTTGTTGCCTCTTGTTCAGTGGTAATGTTCAAAGATAACACTCACTACACAATAAAAAACGAGCGGCCATCTTGTGTTTTAGCTTTGATTTGATTTGTTTCTCTACAGATTTTAAATGCCTATAAAACTATTTTTCATTTTCATTGAAGATCTTATTTGTATTTAAGTTTTGTATTTTAAGTAATTGATCTTGATATTATTAATTGTTTAAATATTTTAAAAAAGATAGATGGGTTTTGGAATATAAAGCATCTGTCTTGCAGCAAAAAATTGAATCTAAATAAACTTCATTGTATTTTTAGTGCTTTTCCCTATAGCCTTACTGTCATGTTTTTCTTTTCACAAATATGGGTATGATAGTCAATATATCATGAAAATAGCTCATTTCATGTATTACAGTATCAAAATTTTCAGGGGGGGGGGGCACATCAGTTTGTTTTCATGGGGCCCAAAATCCTGGGTAGCGCCCTGCATATGGGCACAAACCTCACTCTTAAAGGAATATATAGGAAAATATTTTATACAGCCAGCAGGACAAGACTGAAAGACTTCAGAGGATGGTTCATTTGTCCTCTTTCTGGCTCTTATTGTTCTTTAACTGGTTCTTTTTCTCCTGTAACTGGATCTTTTATTTATTTAGATGGTTCTTTCTGTACTGTAACTGTCTCTTATTGACCCTTAACAGGTTCTTTTTTCTTTAACAGGCTCTGGTTCCTTTTGTCCAGTTTTTTTGTTTGTTTGTTTGTTTGTTTGTTTGTTTGTTTTTTGTTTTGTTTTTGTTTTGTTTTGTTTTGTTTTTTGTCCTTTAAGTAGTTCTTTTTTATCCTTCGGCTCTTGTAGATGTTTAATGTGTTCTTTCATACTTAAACTGGTTCTTTTTGTGCTTTAACTAGGTCTTTTAGTAGTTTAATTGGTTCTTTTGACCTTTAACTTGTTTTTTTGCCCTGCAACTGGTTCTTATTGTACTTTAACTGGTTCATTTTGTCCCTTAACTGATTCTTTAGTCTATAAAAGACCTTGTGGTCCTTTAGCCATTTTTTTTTTTTATTCCATTAACTGGTTCTGTTGGTCCTTTCACTAATTTGTTTTGTCTATAATGCTTGAGCTGTGAATCAGTTAGTCGGCTGTAATTTTCGGGAGCCAATGAAGCTCAGTGGAATATGATATTCTTGACCATCTCAGTATGTATTTTTAGTTGATATCAGGGATTCGTTGACACATTTTCCAGGTTGTAGATCCAGAAAGTTCTCTTCCAGAGCTTTATTTTCTGTGACAATGGACCTTTCTACTCTTGTGGTGGGTAATTGTTCTAGTCAGTTATTTCTTGGCTGAATTCCAGGCTTGTTCACGGTGCCTGAAACCATTGTGGCCGTGAGTTTGTTTTCTGGGGAAAGGAAAATCTCATTGACTTCTGTGCAGGATGATTTTGGAGAAGTGGATCATGTCTAGACCCTCCAGGCACTGTGAGACAAGTTTCCTTTTATGTTTCTGTTGTCATCGGGTTTGTCCTGATTCACGCTGATCGTTTGTAGTAACCATCAATGTAATCTTCCTGATGATCCAAGCTGTTTCAGTGAAGAATTGAGTGGGAAAAAAAAATTAAAATTGAAAAGAAGAGTTTATATTTAGGAGCTGTTGTGATGCAGTTCTAGCAGCAGAAGGTGGCGGCCATGTTGAATCAAGTCTGGCGATATTGAGCGTCACAGCAACTTGACTCAGCCGTCATCAGCAGGTTAACATCCTGATGACATCCTCACAGGTGCAGCTGTGTGTTGGAGCATGCTCTCCGTCAGTGTGGGGAGGGCTGACCATGGTGGCGATCAACCACGGGCTGCTAATGTGTGTGTGTGTATGTGTCTGTGTGTGTGTGTGTGTGTGTGTGTATGTGTGTGCTGCAACATTAGGAGGGTTAATCCACATAAATGTTGACAGCCATATTGCTGACGCAGGAAGTTAATAAGACTAACAGATTATTAGC
Source organism: Melanotaenia parkinsoni (assembly GCA_036919975.1). NCBI lineage: Eukaryota > Metazoa > Chordata > Actinopteri > Atheriniformes > Melanotaeniidae > Melanotaenia > Melanotaenia parkinsoni. Next base: position 4,150,928 of record JBAFTA010000008.1, on the reverse strand, counting down.
TTCATAACATTCCTCCGTCATCGCTCCACCACCTGTCAATCATTGACACAATTAAATTGTTTAATGAATAAATTTGCATTGATAATGAGGAGGCTGCAGGGGAACATCTGGCCGTGGTGGTTTGATGGCGAACGTTGCATCAGACTCCCATATGGAGGCCGAGTGGAGGGGCTGTTTGATGCTAACTAAATGAAAAGTATCACTCATCGTAATTTGGCTGGTTTGACAGTCAGGAAATCACTTAGTAAGAGCGATTCTGCCCAATTACAACCTCCACAGCTAATTACTATAGGAGGAGTCTGTTCACACACTCCGTCAAACCGACACACACTCACCTTCCTCCGTCAGCAGGCAGGAAATGCCTCCAGCTTCTTCCTCACCGCAGACAGCCTGACAATGAAATGCAAATTGCCCCCGCTCGCTTGCCGCCGTCACATCTGGCCCAGCCACTTTCTTCAGTCTCCGTGTGTACGTGTTTTCTCACAATTAAAAGCAGCAGCTCAGATATACGTTTGCAAATACGACGTAATTATGCTGCAGGAGTGAAACATCAGCGTCGTTATGTGAGAACGAGATGGGGCTCGGCTGGAATCATTTCCGGGGAGGAAACATAAATATTCATGGTGGCACAAAGCGAAGGTGTTTGGGATTCACGGAGAAGCTGGAAAAGTTGCTCATGGAGTCCATTTATGTTATCAAACTTCAGAGTTGGAGCAGAAACAAACAAGACGTCCAGTGTTTTCTGAACCATTTCCTGCAAACTTTCCTCCTAACTGAGGAAAATCTGGAGGAGCTTCCAGAAAGAAAGGCCTGAATTAGTTTATAATCCAGGATCAGAGTTCATTCAATTCTTAGAATCTAATGGAAATCTGTGTGATGCTTCTGAAAACATCTAAATCCACCATCTGAGTCAGAACCAGAGTCGGTCCAGTTCTAAGGATCTTAAAGTGAATACCGGGTTTGAGTAGCTTTAATCTTCAATACAGTTTGGACCCTCTTAGAGAAGTTTTTTGTCCTTTCTCTAAGTAGTTCTCTTGTTTGGATTTTTCTGCCTTTTGTTCTGTTGTCTATCAAGATGATCCCACACTGCTTCAGCAGCATCTGGATAACTCAGTTTGCAAAGCATCCATCTCCCATGTGGGAGACCAGAGTTTGAGTCCGCCAGGGGACGAATATTAATATCGTCTTTAGGCAAGACCCTTAACACTACTGCCTAACCACTGTAAGTCTTTGGATAAAAGCATCTGCTAATGACTGTAATGTGGAGCAGTGATGGGATGTTCGGCTCTTTTCTGAGAGCCGGCTCTTTTGCCTCAGCTCTAAAAGAAGAGCTCTCTTTTGGCCCCAGACTGGCCTTTAATTTTGCATCTTTTGTAACCCATAATTTACCTTAACTTCTCAAAAATTAATGGTTTGTGTTTTGAAAACCCTTTTGTGTTCAGCATCTTTATGAGAAGCCTTAATATTGCCTCCTTTTGTGCATTTATTCTGTTACAAAACCACTTACTTTTGTTTAATATTTTAATGAAACTCTTATATTGCACAAATGAAGAAAAAACAGCAAACAAATCCACAAAACAGACCGAGAACCAAACTCAAGAAAGTAGCATCAATGTCCTCAGTGCAGGTTGGCATTCAGAAAAATAAGATGCCTCATCTTGGGTGGGCTGATCCAGTTTCTCCTCTCTTTAAGTAGGGTTTGATGACACGACGCACACGCTCACATACTCTCCTCACGGCTGTCTGCTGTTTCGCTCACAGTGTAGTGCCACCTGTCTATGCGGGCCAGTCCAAACAAAGCAGTGCGTAGGCAAAACTGGGGCTGAGCACTGAGAGCTACATGCAGCAAAAGGAAAAAAAAAACTCTTCTGATTAACTACAAATCATCAGATCTCGGAGCTGGCTCTTTCGCTTGGCACATCACTAATGTGGAGGTGCCTTTCAGCTATGGTGAGGATCCGTCCTCCATCAGACCTGATGCTTTTAATTTACACTCCAGTTCTTGTGTCATGTAACACGCCTCAGCCTTTTCTCCTCATTTCCCTTCCTTAAAAATGGCTTCTTGACATCCATCCTGCCATGGAGACGATTTCTGATGAGGCTTCAGCCAGCAGACCTTCAACTAAAGGTCCAGATGCATCTCTGAGGTCCATGTCTGTTCTGTGCTGGAAATCTGAAATGAAGATTGTGAGTTTGAAAAAGTATTTTAGCAGATATTTACCATAACCTTTGCAAAGGGATCAGACAGATACAGAGTGCCATGAATTCTGCATGTGTCTGATGAAAAAGAGTAGGGTCAGTCAGTATTTCAGTCCATCAGGTCACGTAATCTCCTCCCTAAGCCGCCACCTTACTGTGGTGGAGGAGTTTGCGTGTCCAGATGATCCTAGTGACTATGTTGTCGGGGGCTTTATGCCCCTGGTAGGGTCACCCATGGCAAAAAGGTGTCTAGGGGAGGGACCAGACAAAGACCTTCTAAATCCCACCAACACGTCTTTCGATGAGGAAGCAGAGTCTGGGCACCCTGGTGTTGGCTCTCCCATTTCTGGGGCTGAAGTCGCTGAGGTGGTTAAAAAGCTCCTTGGTGGCAGGGCCCCGGGGGTGGATGAGGTCAGCCCAGAGTTCCTTAAGGCTGTGGATGCTGTAGGGCTGTCTTGGCTGACACGCCTCTGCAGGATTGCGTAGACATTGGGGACAGTTACCCTGGACTGGCAGACTGGGGTGGTGGTCCCCCTCTTCAGAAATGGGGACCGGTGGTTGTGCTCCAACTATAGGGGGATCACACTCCTCAGCCTCCCCGATAAGGTCTGTTCAGGGGTTCTGGTAAGGAGGGTCCGTCGGATAGTCAAACCTCTGATTGAGGAGGAGCAGTGTGGTTTTCGTCCCGGTCGTGGAACAGTGGACCAACTCTACACTCTCTTCAAGGTCTTGGAGGGGGCATGGGAGTTCACTGAACCAGTCTACATGAGCTTTAGGGTCTTAGTGAAGGCGTTTAACCATATCCCCTAGGGACTCCTGTGGGGGGTACTCCGGGAGTATGGAGTGCCGGATCCCTTGTATGAGCTGTCCAGTCCCTGTACGACCGTTGTCAGAGCTTGGTCCGCATCTCCAGCATTAAATCAAAGCCGTTTCCTGTGAGGGTTGGACTCCGCCAAGGCTACCCTATTTCACCGATTGTGTTCATAACTTTTATGGACAGAATTTCTAGGCGCAGAATGGGTCTCTGCTCTTTGCGGATGATGTGGTTCAGCTTCATCGGGCCGTGATCTGCGATTCGCATCCAAGTGTGAAGCGGCTGTGATGGGAATCAGCACCTCCAAATCTGAGACCATGGTCCTCAGTTGGAAAAGGGTGGAGTGCCTTCTCCGGGTTGGCAATGAGGTCCTGCCCATATCGGAGGAGTCCACATATCTCAGGGTCTTGTTCACGACTGATGGAAGGATGGAACGGGAGATCGATAGGCGGATCGGTGCGGCGACTGTAGTGATGCGGATTCTGCATTGGTCTGTCGTGGTGAATAGGGAGCTGAGCCAAAAGGCAAGGCTCTCGATTTACCAATTGATCTACGTTCCTACCCTCACCTATGGTCACGAGCTGTGGGTAGTGACCAAAAGAACTAGATCGCAAATACAAGCGGCCGAAATGAGTTTTCTCCGCAGGGTATCTGGTCTCTCTCTTAGAGATAGGGTGAGAAGCTTGGTGATCTGGGAGGGGATCAGAGTAGAGTCGCTGCTCCTCCGCATCAAGAGGAGCCAGATGAGGTGGCTTGGACATCTTGTCAGGATGCCTCCTGGACTTGTCCCTGGTGATGGTTTCCGGGCACGTCCCACCGGAAAGAGGCCCCAGGGAAGACCCAGGACACGCTGGACGGACTACATCTTGCGGCTGGCCTGGGAACGCCTCAGGATTGCCCAGGGTGAGCTGGTGAATTTGGCCGGGGAGAGGGCAGTCTGGGTTTCCCTACTTTGGCAGCTGCCCCCACGACCCAACTCTGGATAAGTGGCAGAAGATGGATGGATGGATGTCACCTAATGTCAGATTTTAAGGAATGCATCTGTTTAAGGAGGATTTACTACATTAATTAGCTTGGAGGTGTAAAACACTAAGCTAGCGCTATTGCAGCTACCTCTTTTAATCATAGGACTACTCTCCACTAACACATTCACATTATAGTTAAACAAGCAGAATGACATGCGGACAGAAAATAAAGCAAAACAACTGAATACCTTCCAATAACTACTTGGAAGTAGCTACTACAGGATATCACTTAGATCCTGTTCATCTGTTGAACATAGTCTTCTAATCCAAATACTTCATGTGTTGTCCTCCACTGGCCAGTTTCCTCAAATGATTGTAGGACACACTGTGCACGGAGCTGAGATACATCAAGTTTTCAGCTCTTTGGGAGTCACCTTGTTGCTGCTAAAATCCAGTTTTCTGTCAGACTGTCTTATCTTTGCTGTTTTTCACAAATGAAACTAAATAAGTAGGAATAGAAGTGATGCGTCTTTGTGTCAGGCTGTTGGTATTTATTTGTTTTTATTTAATCTTGATTAACCAGGTTTCTCTTATTAAGATCAAAGATCACTTTTAGAAGAGAGGCCTAACAAAGAGCAGGACAGGTACATTAAAACCAAAAACCAGATTCAATTAATAACATTGTTTGCAGACTGGTTAACTGCACTGTTTTCAAGTCATTCAGAGTAAAACGGCCCAGAAATTAAAGGACAGAAATTTATTCCAAGCATCAGGTTACAAAAACCTAAAGCCGTTTTATCCATTTCACTTCATACTTTGAAGATGACAAATTGTAGGACATCCATAGATTGGAGATTGTAAACTCCAAGTTTCCTTGTTAACAGATAAGACTAACAGACAGGGGTGATCCCCAATTTGTGTTTATTTACTAAATCAATAACAGGCAGCACAAAGATTTCCAGTAAACTTTAGAACAGAGAACACAGGTTAGATATTAGGAACACACTAACGTATTATGCTGCACGTTATTTTATGTGCATAATCTAAATTATCATAGACAATGATTAATGTTTGCATGGCAACACTAATTCTCCTGCTCACTGGATGCTGTTACTGCTGGATGCCACCAAGGGAGCAGTAGGAACAAATTTAAAGGTCCCAACGTTGCTCTTTAATTTTCATGAGCTCAGGCATTTTTGTTTTTGGCCAAAAAGAAAATAATCAACACGACATATTCTTCATTTTTACATGAAAACCATTTGAGTGGAACAGCATGAACAAAAGAAGAGAGCTGAGCAGATGAAAATGGGGAACCATTCACAGTCATGCAATGTGTGATGAACACACGTTTTCTAAGTGGCTGCCTGCTCGGGCTGTTGTTATGTCCTATTTCCACTTCTTTAGTTTTCTGCAGACCTCCATGACTTCAGGCAGAACTTGTTCATTTAAGGAACTGTGTTGCCGGGGGTTAAACAGACCAGCTCTGGTTCTGATGGATCTCTGTGGTTTTCCAGCTGTTTGAACGTGATTACTGGCGTCGGCCTGCAGGGAGATCAGTGGGACAATAAGTTGGATGTGTTGAGTTAGACGGATCAGTGATGAATCCGCTGAGTGTTTCTGAGGTGGCGTGGGCTCAGAACCGGTCTTTGTTCAGTCTGTTTGCTTTACATTTGAATTGAACTCTCATATCAGCTCGGCTCGGGGAGCGGCCGGGACTCTCCCGCTCCCCTCCTCTTCATCAGCTGCTGGGAATAGGCGGAGATGGTCTGGCGGGCATCCATCTTGGCCCACTCGGGTTGAGGCACAGTGAGCTGCATTGTGAGGTGGTCCGAGGCGCGGCACTGTGACGTGGGTGTCGAGGAAATGCTCGGATCTGAATCCCAGACCTCTGAGACCTGAACTTCCTCACCGAGCTTGGAGTCTTGGAGGTCTGACTGAACTTGACAGATGAGCCGATTCCACCTCCTCACGGAGGAGCCGGACAACTTTCAGTTTCAACTGCTGGTTTCATTACAAAGCTGCAGAGCAGAATCCTTCAGGTCTCTGCTGGTCCGCAGCTGCGGTGCGTTTAGGGGTCATTCCTCCTCTGGGATTTGTTACAGAACATTTTCACAGCTTGTTTCTGGGTTGTTTTGACTTGATATCTAAAACAAGGAATGTTAGAGGCTTTTTTCTTATTTATAAATTTAATTTTCAAAAGCATTTTCATTTTTTGTTAATTTTTGTTTATTTGCAGTAATTTCCTGCATATTTTACTTTAATAAAAAAAAAGATTTGGTTCAATTTAATTAATAATTGGTTTTTTTCTTGTTAACTGAAACATTTTTAAAAGATTTTTCACTATTTGAAGACAACAAATTACAGGTTTCATTAAATCCAACTTTGGACTTTTAGTTCAGTAGATTAATGATAGTGTAAATTAACCAGCAGTTTGTATGTGGTCGATCAATAATTCACATGACACAAAAAGTTGATAAAAATGGAAAATAAACTCTTTATGTCGTGTTTATTTAAACTAAAGTTTATCTTATATAATTTTAATGAATCAAACTAAGTTATTCAAGTTAAGTTTATTTATAAGCACGTTTAAAACAGCAGATATTAACCAAGGTGCTATAGAGTTTAACAACGAGCTGCAGGCGAGGCGCGGTGACTGACTTATATCTGAATTATATCTGAAGATATAAAAGAATCACTTTCATGAGCATAAATTGTCAGAAAAAAAGAAGAATGGTTTGATTCTGAAAGAAGATGCTCTGATGACAGAAAGTATCTGTTCATCAAATAAAACAATAAAAATCTCTCCTGAGTTTTTATTCAAAAAGAATAAAATGTCTAAACATCACATCACACATCCTTGATGATCTCTGCCTCCACATCTCCTGGTGTGAGGAAACCAGTTCTCACCTAAACAGACAGGAAATATGTTCTGGTCTAATATCATCAATAATCCACCGTTTCACCAGAGATTAGTGTAGACAACATGTTCCAGACATAAAAATACACTTTACCTGTTAGAATGATGATTGAAGAAGAAAATTAGTAGGTTTTAATTGATTTTCACATATATATATATATATGTGAAAATCAATTACATATATATGTGTGTGTGTGTGTGTGTGTGTGTGCATGTACCATATGGCCGCCCTCCCTGAGTCAGGTTCTGCTGGAAGTTTCCTTCCTGGTAAAAGGAGCTTCTTCGTTCCACGGCAGCCTCGTGCAGCTCAGGCTGAAGGATTAAATTGATGTTAAGATTTGATGCAATCTGCTTGTTTGCTTATTTTTCATGAATTAGTTTGTATGAACACAGTTATTATAAACTGGATTAATGTGGATTAGTTTTAACTAGATCATGTCCATAAAATGCGTTGAGACAACTTTGTTGTGAACTGATGCTTTACAAATAAAGCTGAATTGAATTGACACCTGTGTGAACAGGTGGTTAAATGAGCGCGGTCTCTCACAGTTAAAGATGGATTTATGGGTCTTTGGACCCCCGTGATCTCGACTACTGAGGCTGAATTTGTTCAGCTGAGAGGAAACAAACTAAAACCTTCAGGTGTCATCACACGGTACCGGTAAGGTCGGATCAGACCAGAAGCTACAGCCTGTAGTAGCTGAGCCTCCCCACCACCACCACCACCACCACCACCACCACATGGATGAACTTCAGCCTGCAGCTGAAATCCGTCCACTGATTCCCACGTTTATTTTCCAAACAGCAGTTCTGCTATTAGGTGAACATTGAGGAAGATGATGATGATGACGGGCCATGATAGAGCAACGACCCTCCAAGTAAATAAGTATTTTAGTTAGATTGTGGAGATTTCCTCAGAAAAACTGCAGCTGTGACATCCATGTTTACATCTCACCTCTGACTCCGTTTATCGTCCTTTTTCATCTTTGTCTTTTTATTTTACCAGAAGACACAAAATTGATACTAACAAACATCACACAGATCAAACTGTCTTTATTTCTGGTTTTTAGTCACTTTTATTTATGTGCACATTTGTTTTCTTTTTTCTCTCTTCCTAAGAAACAGAAACAAATCCATTTCTTTCACATAAAACATCTTTCCTCCACAGACATAGATGTTATCTTTTTAATATTAGTGTACTTTTGATTTATTTTGATCAATTCTATAAAATATTTATAAGATATCATATTACAATATTATAGTATTCTACCTAAACACAGCTGTACCATTTATTTTCATGTTTATTACTGAGGTAAAATAATTACTTAGGTTTAATTATTATCTGACTTTGTGTTGTTTTGGTGTCATCTTCATCCCTTCCACAGGAAACAGCTTTTCTTCAGGTTCAGAACCTCCAGCTTCCTTCATGTCTCCTGCCCCCTGCTGGTCACATGAGGCCATTACACAAACACCAGCAGCCCCTCACGTCTCCACACCTCCACCCAGTCAGGAGGAGCATCCTCGACTTTTCTACATCAGAAATAATCAGAAATAATCCTGTTGAATTCACAAAAAAAAAAGCTTTTGGCAGGATGAAGATAAAATATAAGAATTATTCAAACATCTCAGCTTTGTCTCCAGATTTTATCTCATGCATGGTTTTAATTTTTACTGCCACCTTAATAATTATTAATAATCATTTCCTCCTCCTGTGGTACACAGCAGGTTCATGCTCATTATTGATCTGTTTTAGTTCCAACCATCAAACCACCAAGATACTAAAACCAAATTATTTTTATATGAAGCACTTTTCATGCAAGAAGCAGCACAAAGTGCTTTACATGTGCAAAGTGCATATTTAAAACAGAATACAAGCGTTCACACACACACACACTAACACACACACACACACATGTACAAACTAAAAACACACACCTGATCCTACTCTATCACACACACACACACACAGCACACATACAACCCGCCTGCAAGCTATTCTGTACAAACTACAGCCCCTAATTTCTGTCTCTTAATGGAATATAAATATTAAAATAGAAATATAAATACTAGAAATAAACATCTGCAAGCATATCTTGGACATCCGGTCACACCAGACAGTGTCAGGAAAGGCCCGGGTCATGGCCGGCCAGGACCCACACTGGATTAATGTGTGGAGTCAAAAAGGACGGCCAGATTTCTCACTGAGGTTTAAAGTTTTGTCATTTTGGTGAAAGGATCTTTTTCTTGCCTTCAGGACCAAATATTAAAAATATATTTAAAAGATATTGTGTTTATTTAAAAACATGCAGGTAACTGGATAAAAACACATCATTTTATATATAGAAACTGTAAGTTTGAGAATATTTGGATCTAAATGACTCTTCTTCAGAAGAGGCCTCACCACTCCCGTTGTAAGCAGATGGGAAAGTAGAAGAGAATAATTTACCATGTTTAAGAGCTCATGCTTAAAGAAACCATAAAATATTTGGGAATTGGATTAACAAGCAGGTCCTTGGCTTTATTTGGGAGAAAACTTGGCCAAGTGTGTTTTCATCAACCAGGTTAAAAAAAAAAAAAAAAAAACGCTTCAGATGTATAAAAATCAACATTTTGATGCGATAAAAGTGGATTTAATGGCACTGGACCGCAATAACTAGTATCTTCTAATGAATCTTCTTAAATTTTTATAGAAAGTTTTTATGAAGAACCTCCGTCAGATTCACCAGTGTGCTCATAGACCAGAAAATGGTTGAGATCTTTCCTCTTAGACTGGTGAACGCAAAGCCAGCATGTAAATTAAAGGAACGTGTCAGCTGACCCAAAACCGTGTGCAGACAGACAGTTGGTCAGTTGTGTTATTAACCAGGTGACCAGGGTATAACCTTAATTTCCTGATAAATTGGCCATCATAATATATATATATATATACATATATATAGATATATAGATATATATTATGGGGTTTTATTCTTAAGTGAGGTAACCAATCTGACAAGAAAGCTTAAAAATCTGGCAGATCTAGAACATTTTACATGGAGACATGGGGATGTAATCAGAATATGATCGCCTTTATTTAATGGAGTAAAATAAGATTCACAAAAACACTTCATAACTGTTGGCTTTATCTTTATTTAACCTTTCTAAAGAAACAATGACAACAGCTGTGACTGAAGCTTGAGCCCCTGAAACAGCAACTCTCCAAACTTTATTTTTTAATGTCTAAATGTTTCATAAACTACTGTTTGTGTTTACTTTAATGAAAACTAACTAACTAGGGAAATATGCAGAAACAAATCACACATGAGAGAGTCACTATCGACTAATATACTGATTTATTTTAATTTGTTAAACATGTAGAAACTGACTTCACCAGGTAAAAGTTGGGTCGCGCCACTCTGTCAGGCTAAAAGTGGGCCATTATTGTCCTGGTCACATTCATGATCCCATTCTCGCTCTGTTACCGTGGAAACATTCATCACACATCAAATAAAACCTGCTCAGCTAGCTTACCTGAGCTCCTGATCAGAGATGGAGATATTCCCACCAAAATACTGATCATCAACAACAGCAGGTTACCATGGAAACACATTCACCTGTTTAACATGAGCACCAAACATGAGACAGAGATGTCCGACAGTTTAAAACTCATCTCTAAAGGTTCGTTCATGCTCCCGTATGTACGTTAATAACGACTTCCGCTTCAAACGCTGTCGTGTGTCGCCGTCGTCATACTTTCATGCGTCGCCATGGTTGTTGAATAAATTCCTTCACTAGGGGGCAGAGCTAAGTTCAGAGTTCACTCCCCTGAGCCGACGTCAGTTTCAGACATTGTTTGGCAGCTGTAACGCATCGCAATAAAGTTTTTTCAAACTAGCCAACACGCCCTAAACACTGGCATATATTCTTTCTTCAAAAGCTCCCGCAATTCCACCTTCTTTTCTGCTTTTTAGTTTCCTTCCTCATTCTTTTCTTCTTCTCTGGTTTGTTTATTTCACGGGTAACATGTCAGCTGATCTGCTCAGCACTGCCCCCGTGACTTCTGGTGGTATTGCTCTGTTGTCTGCATCAAGCAACGGATAGCTAAGCGCCCTGAAAATGGATCAAATTACACGGTAAACCGACGCAGAAGACAGATGAAACTGTCCGTCTCCAGCGTCGAGCATAAATGGGCTTTTCTCGTTGTAGCCATTCCCACATTGTCTTGGTTATTATGAGATATAAACCATGCAACCAGAAAATGAAAATCTGTTCACAAAACTACAAGAAAATTATAATAAAAAAGATAAAAAAAATCACCCACATTGTGTTACAGTTACGGGAATATTAACATGTCAGTCATTTAAGAAAAAAGATAAATAAATACAAAATGAAATGTTTAAAAAAATATATAAATAAAAAAAAAGAATACAAAAAGCATCATGTGGAAGTTGTGAAACTAAATGAAAACAGTGAAATTCACAATATTTACAAAACACAAAAATCTCTTTAACAAAACCAACGGTAAAAGTAAAATGTTTAAATGAAACAAGTTTTTAAAAAATCTCAAGAATCAGAAACTAAATCTGTTTGAAGGCCTGCAGTTTAGTTTTAAGCCCCGCCTCCTGAATCATCTGCTCACTGTGATTAGTCAGGTGGTCAAACTGGTGTACGGTGCAACAACCAAAGCTCCAAAACTGGAAACTGTACTGCTGTTGTAGAATTGTGTTAATAAAGTATTTCTTTTCTATAAATTAGCAGACATGTTCGTGTGCATGTGCAGCTCTGGATCAGCTGGTCTGAGAACTGTGATCAGATAACAGTAAACATTTCAATTCACATTGTTTTTTATTGTATATGAAAAAACTGAGACACTGATAGACAAAAAAAAAAAGTTAACTTTTCTTCTTTTTTTAAACCCAGCAATTTACTCATTTTAATAGAAATTTTTATTCTTCATCTCATTGTGTCCTCCCTCCTGGTTAATCCTTTGTCCTCCTCAGATAGAGGACGTTAACCTGCAGGGACGTCTCCACGTCTCATCATGTCCTCCCTCCTGGGAAGCCTCCTTTAAACTACCGTGTCGATCTGTGATGAGCCAGAAACGACCTGTGAAATCGTCTGACTGCTGCTCTGATTCCCGACGGTCAGTGAAGTGTTCACACAGCAGGCGTTTATTAGAGGGACATTTCACACTGAAACCATTAGTTCTAAGCTGTGGTTGTTTAACACACACACACACCAGGTGGATTGTGGGAAGTGTAGGATCCAGTTTATTTCCTCCTGCTGATGGGAACAGCTTCATGATAATGGATCAGGACAAGCAGATCCCCCACCAGTAAAAAAAAAACAAAAAAAACATTAGGTTTCTGAAACTTGTCTGCTTCTTCTCATCTCGTCTAGAAGTCCTTCAGAAGGATCACAACTTTCACGATGTTGAGCCTGTTCCAGATAGATTTGGCTAAAGAGATTTCAGATGATATTTCACGTCCTGCATGAAGGACCTGAAACCATTCCAGGAACCAGCTGGAGGCTCAGAAGGTGTCATCTTAACTTTCTCTGTCAGTTCAACATCTTTAGATTTCTGCTCGTTTCCTGAGATCCTGTCATCAAACTACAGCAGGAACTGAACCAGAAGAGAAACAAATTCCAAACTCCTGAGTGTTTACCAGAAAGTCTGCTAAATGAAGGATTCCTTCAGACAAAACTCAGGGCTGAAAAAATTTATAACTCTTGATAATCTTGAAAACCAAAACAACTCTTTCTGACAGGTAAAAGTAATTTTCTCTTTTTAATGGTCTCTTATGTGTTTTGAATGGGCACCTTCATGTAACTGTGTTTTTGTATCTACTGCTGCCTTTCTTGGACCAAGACTCCCTTGAAAAAGACGTTTTTAATCTCAATGGGATTTTTTCCCCCGGTTAAATAAAGGTTAAATAAATAAAAAAATATATAAAAATCTAGTAACTTACCTGTACTGTGAGCTTTCTCCAGCCAGTAAATGATAGTTTTATATTGACTCTTGTCTTGTCTCTTGCTTTGTCTCTTCTTCCATTTCTTTTCCTCTCTTCCTCTGATCATTGGGTTTCTTCTCTGAATCAGCCACGGTGTGCATTCAAAACAGCCGGTGTGTTTCTATCCATTTGCTAGCATGTGAAGCGATACATCAAGCAAAACTCTGCTGCAACATCACGCGGCGTCCCAGAAGGAAAAGTTTCTCAGCCTCAGGAAGCTGCTGGGTGGCGACGGTTCCAGAAATGCATGTAACAGAGGTCTGGAGTCCTGAACGTAGACTTTTAAGGTCAGAAACAGTGTTGTAGGCATCTCAGATTTAGTCTTAGTTTTAGTCTTCTAGACGAAAATGCTTATTTTTAGTCACATTTTAGTCATTTCTAGGTTTGATAGGTGTAGTCGACAAACACTGAAAAAGGTTTTATTTTAGTTTTAGTCAAATAAAAAAGTATAAGTTTATAACAAATTAATTTAGGTCAATAATACGTATAAAAGTGGAATCAAGGTTGACAGGTTAAAACAAGTAATTCATAAA
>JBAFTA010000008.1:4092187-4106669 GCA_036919975.1 Melanotaenia parkinsoni | reverse complement strand
TCATATGATACCAAGCATAAAAAGATATTCGCCAAGCACCTCACGTCAGTCTCAAAACAAACACAAAGCTAACCGTCACATGTCACAGCTAGCCTTATCAGATAGCATGTTTATCACCAAATCCCAAAGCTATTCTCACAAACAGCAATATTTTTTATTTTCTTACCTTTTTGTGGTCATTTTCAGTCTATCCACATTATTCTTCTAACAAAACTCACAGCGTAGTAAACCATAATGGTGAAACTGCGTCATGCGCTAACATGTCATATGCTCCCATTCACAGCCATTTTGTTGTCTTGTTGTAGGTCTTGGCAGTGTAAATAAAGTTTGGTCGCATTCTACATCTTACAAGCTTTCTAACGATATCTTACACTTGAACAACACTTTATCTGTCAGGTATAAATACTTGCGCATAAACAAAGGAGCATCATTGCTATTTTGCTGCACCGTAAAAAGAGCATATCGTACAGCGTTCATTTCTTTGCTTCATTTAGACTTTTTATCCATTTAGAACAAAGGATAAAAACCTTATCACAATTTGCACAGACATATGAACATTCACAATGTTTCTGACACTGGATTTATATTCCACAGGGTCTTACCTATCCATTGAGACCAAGGTTATGTATATTGACCTGAAAGTTACAGAGTTATTGTTGATTTAATTTGGGTAGGTCTGTTCATGCGAACTACACCTCCCTCGGGTTCAAGAGGTTAAGACCGCTGGATCTTGTTGGCCGGTACAGGACCCCCCACAGCTTTAACACAAGAAAAATGCACTAACTGATAACTTAGTTTTACTTTCACTAACAGAAAATAACACAAAGAAAATGTAATTTGGTCTCCTGGTTAGTGATGTCCCAGCAGACGGGAGAATAGCGTCTTATAGCGTCCAATAAGTCGTACCACAGACGCTTCTCCTTGTGGATGCAACTTTAGGAAACTGAAATTTGCTGACCTGAACCCTCGTATGCTTTATATCTTCCTCATGTCTGTAGATACCACCGATCTGTTGTAGCCCCTTAAAACTGAAATGGGCTGGTGGGATTCTGCCCTTGTTCTGGGTGTGAACCCTCGGACCATTAATGCCACCTCTTATCAGAACCTCACTGTAAAAAAAAAAAAAAATGAAAAAGAAAAAACTCTGTGAATAAAACAGATTGTCATGTGTCATTTTTTTTTTATTTTAAATGAAAGATGTTAGTATACATAATAATAAATGTCATTGCTAATCCAGGGACTTGAACCCAGGTCCTCCAGCTCTAAGTCCACCTCTGCACCAACACTGCATGTATGCTATATAACAACATAAATTAATATAAATAACAGGGTTAAACTTGAAAAGAATAGTTTTAATGAAGTTGGGATGAATTTGAAAGTGTCTTTTTATATGAAATTATATATTTCCACTCAAAAAAATTGAAATCATGTTTTGCTTTTCCTCAGTTCCGTGTTTTTTTCCAGTTATATTCCATTTTTTCTACAGTAGGATTCCATGCTTACTTTCCAGTTTATTCGTTAAGTTTCCACTGTGTTTATTTTCCAGTCTCATTACATATTTTCCAAAGTTATATTCCATGTTTATTTTCCAGTATTGTTTTTTTAATTTCCCACAGTCATATTCTGTGTTTAGGGCAATATGGTGGTGTGGACGATAAGGCTCCTGGTTTGAGCCTTGGCTGGGATGGAGGGTTCAAAGGTGTTGAGTTTGCATGTTCTCCCCTTGTATGCATGGGTACTCTCAGGGTACCTCGCACAGTCCAAAGACATGCATGTTAGGTTAGCTGGTCACTCTAAATCCTCTCTAGGTGGGAGTGGTTGTGATGTGATGTGATGTACTGGTGACCTGTACAGGGTGTTTCCTGCATCTTACTTAGTAGCTGCTGGGATGGACTCCAGCTCCCCGCAACTCTACATTGGAATAAGTGGGAATAAAAAATGGATGGATTTTCCACAGTCAGATTCCATGTTTTACACAGCTGGGACAAAACTGTGCATCTATGGCTTGCTGTGTGTTCGCTGATGAACTGACTTCTGATTGGCTTCTTTCTTCAGACTTGTGATTGGCAGACTCTCTGGACAGTTGGAGACTTTGTGGTGCATTCAGGGAACAAACAACAGAGTTAAATGTTTCTGTGACACGACATTGTCTCCTTGACCCAGAGCCGGCGGACATCTCCTCCCTTCTCACCAGGCTCCCACCTCGGGGCGGGTTTGGGTCTTCGGGGCCTCTCAGACCTTGACTGACTGATTAATGGACTGGACGGCAGTCAGCTGGTGAGATTAGAGGAACGCCGCCTCCTCGCCTGGGGACGCCGCAGCAAAGAGAAACATCCAGCAGTCCTGTGCCAGCCCCAACCCCCCACCAATCGCAACACCCCCCACCTACCCTGGAATCTCAGACGTTGGGGAAATTAATGCTGGGATAGAGGAAGGGGGGAGGGGGTGGAGGCAAACTGCTTGCCAAGTCATCTGAGATCTTCCTCCTCCTCTCCTCCTTTTTCGATTTTGTTTGTGCCCGCTGTTGATTCCCCGGCCGGAGTTTTTCGGCTCGGCATCAAATCCCTTCCGTCCTCACGGATTCTCCAGATCTCATTACAGTCAATGAGGCTGCAAAGACTTTCAGATCAAAGAGTTGAGCGGCTGAAGGAGGCAGAGGCTCGGTTTAATGGAGGGAGGGGGCTCCTGTTTGCCAGAACCACCCAGGAGCCCCCCCTGAAAAACACAAGACTGTAGTAGAACTTTACAGAAGTCACTTTTATCATTCAGCTTTAAGTTTCACCTTCGGACAGTCTGAAACACAGCGGAGGAAAAACAGAAGTGAGTACAGACTGTTTTTAAAACCTAGACATCATCACATCAGGCTGATTTCTAAATCCACTTTAGTTACCTCCACCAAGGCGGAGGCTTGTCTGACTGTCTGACTGTCAGCAGCATAACTTATAATTAATCGCCATTTACAACTATACCTAAAATATCTCAGTTTTTACTGTATTGTATCAACAGAAAGAGCAAGCCAATGCTCACTTGGGTTTTTCTTTGCTTTTGACATTAGATGATCTCATTAGTAATAATAATCTATTCAATACTACATAAAATCAAGACCTTAAGACAAATATTTCTCATTTGTACCCCCCTTTTCCTGGTCAGTACCCTCACCTGGCCCCCCATCAGAACTTTTCTAGACCCGCCCCTGCAGAGCTGAAGCATAAATCCTTTCTACCACCTGTCAGCTAATTTTATCTCAGAACCTTGTCATAATTTATCCCACCACATTCACGTCCCCTAAATGATCAGACCTGCGCCTCCAACATCTGCACAGCATCAGTGATTTAGAGAAGACGTCTCCTTGCTTCCTTTTCTGTTTCACTCTCACTAGAAATCTGAACCTGATCTATCTTCATAGATGTGTGCATGGCTGTCTGGTGACTAGTAGGTTTCACAGCTGTTTCATTAGCAAACCTCAATACGAAAATTTACATGAAGTAAAGGAAAACAATTTCTAATTGAGGCTGCTGTTATCAATATTTTCCTTTGTTCAGCTTCATTTGACAGTAACACGGGTCTGATTGACATGAGACTGATGTATGTAGCTTACCATTGCTAGCGCATCCAGGTGTGAACCTCAAACTGCTAGATTCCTCCTTCTCAGCTGAACAATAAACCCAACAAAAGAAACAAAAGAGCCGATCAGCTGAGGGAGAGGAGGAGATTTTTTTTTTTAATAAAAAGTGAAAGTGTTAAAACACTCTTATCCCCCACGGGTGTGACGGTCTCCGATCCATCCATAGTACCAACCAGCTGATCGTGTTCCATCTTGCCTTTTGACACCTTCATGTCTCGCTGAATAACAGATGCTGTTCATGCATTAATTGCTTTAAAAATTTTAATGTATTTAATTACATAAATTAGTTATCACTGTTAACACGTAATTTTTGACAACCTTACCCCCAATTTCCACTGGGTGTGTGTGTGCTGTGGTTTCGTTCCAACCTCTGTGGCGCGTCAATTCACACTGGGAGCGTGTCAGGTGCGGAGCGCCCGTGAGTGCAGCCAAGCTAGCTGGATCCGTTAGATCACGAAATCACAGGAGAATCTTGGGAGTCTCATCATCCATGATGAAAAAAAACCCACTTAGACACCCTGACTGATTAATGGCATAGTGTTTACATGGTTCAGCAGCACAAATCTGCATGGGGGCTTTTATTTTGAAATAAGCCAGAAGCTTTTACATTGCCCCTGTGTCTGATTTCCTGTCTGCCTCTATCTGAACTGCTGAGTTTGATGCGTTCTGGACAGATGTATGCTTATTGGAGAGCAGGGATGAGGTGGCTCTGTGACACTTCTGACAAGCACTGCGGCGCCTGGTGGGAACCAAAACATTGACTAAAAGGGCTGCGAATAGCTGCGGAGGCCACCACGTCACGTGGCGCTTGCACACCCGGTGGAAACTGGGGGTTATATATTACTGTTTGAAACGTATGATTGTTTTTGTATAGATGCCAAAAATACCATGAAATGTAGCAATAACAAACGTCTGCTTGTGGTTTTTGTGAAGTTTTCAATGTTTCTTGTTAGCAGCTCAGTGGGACAATGACTGGGCATCATAGCAAGCAGAATGATGATCTGGCTGCTGAGTTGTGCTGAATAAATTTGCTTTGCCAAGAGGAGCATTATTGGGTATAAGGCTCCTCTTATATGTTTCTGAACAAAATCTTAAGGCTGGGACACAAAGTAAAAGTATTCACATTTTGCACTGGTGGATCGCAACCAGGATGCTAGTAAAGGTTCAAAATGCAAACAGAACAAACCAGATGAACAGACACAATTTAAAGAGTAAATGATTTATTAATAACTGCATTTAAACTCAAACAGGCTGTTCATCAGCTGATCAAAAGTTTAGGACCACATTCCAAAAAAAGCCCAAAACAGAACTGAAAGTGTAATAAAAAGGACTCGGTAATAAGTAGCTCCACCCTTCACGTTGATGACTCCAAAAATTCATTTAGGCATGCTTGACATTAGTGTTTCCAGGAGGGTGAAGACGGCATCACAAAGGTATCCACTGTCTGGAACTGACGTCCGTTCTTGTAAACTTTCCTTGCCGTCCATCCCCAAACATTCCCAATGTGGTTTAAATCAGGGGAATGTGCTCGTCCAAAAGAGTGACAATACACTCCTAGAAGAAGTCCTCAGTGAGGTGGGCGGTGTGACTGCAGCTTTGTTCTGTTATATAAGATCCAGTCATTACCACACAGACAAGGGCCCTCAGTCAAGAGGGATACTGCTGCAACATCTCCACATAACCAGTGGCAGTTTGATGTCCATGCACAACCTGAAGCTCCATTGTTCCACTGGAGGAAAAAGCACCCCAGCCAATGATGGAGCCTCTTCCACTGTACCATGCAGAAAACATCTCCAGTGGGATCTCCTTGTCATGTCAATAATGTTGGACGGCATCAGGACCATCCAGAATAAATTTTCTCTCATCAGAGAATAAACTTGACTTCACTTTTAAGTGTCCTATGTTTGGTGGTCCCTTGCAAAGTCCAAACAGTCAAGTTTGTAGCGCTGGAGGAGAAATGGCCTTTATTAGATGTTCTTAAAGCAGCATCTTATGGTTATTGGGTTGCAGTTAGCATCAGTATTGGCCTTGCAGCATGCAGAGTATGAGAAAAGAGTAGTGATCAAAGATGAGTGCTATCATGCAAATGCGACCACACCTCTGCAGAGGATGGAGGCAGAATAGGGTGACCCAAAGGCTCGGCGCTTTCAGCAGCAATCCCGGAGCACAAATCCCTGCCACTTCACCACAAAGACAACCCCGGACCTGCTCAGAAGGCAACAGAAAAAGGTTCCAACCAGAGCCCCCCATAGCACAGGCCCCAGCAGGCCAAGATCGGCAGCTGCTGACCCCTCCAGGCACCGGCCTTCCAGGGCAAACAGAGCACAGGGCCCCAAGTGTCTAGAAGAAGAAAAGAAATAATAATAATCACAGAAATATAAAAATAAGTGATTTTTTTTTCCAGAAAAGGTAACCAGGTGAACTGCTGCCAACTGCACCAGGGCGCTCTGATTCACAGCGTCCGGGATGCATGAAGGGCAACTCCACTGCTTCTTACAATCTTTTCTCAGAAGCTGTGATTCAGTGCACTGTGGTGCAGTTTGCAGCAGTTCACCCTGTAGCATTTTTGGAAACAAAAACATAAGTTTTATTTAGTCAGTTGAACTGAATTAAGCAAGTACCGATACTGGATCGACAGGTAATGCTGCGGAGTGATGTAGAGACGCGTAAACTGGACAAAACTGAGGAGCTGAGAGATGCAGCTGAAAAAGAGTCCCTGCATTTGGTCAGTCGACCTTGTTGTGACCTCTTGTACTTGACTAAGAAAGCTGTATTGATTAGTCACATAAAATAACCACTAAGTAGTTGAATTTATTCATCTTTCCTGTATATTTAACCTTATAAGTGAGGAAAGCTTGTATGATGACAAGTAAAGGAAGGCTTGGTTATGCTGTACAATCTGAGACGCCTGGTTTTCTGCGGTGGACCAGGCAGAAGAGGAGGGGAAACAATGGTTCGGGGAAGGTTCTCTGAAGGTTTGTTGTGATCTTCAGTGAATGTTCGCAGAACATTTAGAAAACTTTTTATCTCAACACTCACGGCAACTTTCTCTGAGCATCACAGCCAACTTTACCAGAACCCTCTGCTGTTCCTCTGTTAGTTGTGCTCGTCTGCAGCTGCAACACCTTCTCTGTTACTGCACCCACACCAAACAGTAAATATTTATCAGCAACATCTCACAGAAATACATGAAATAACCACGCGGTTACTTCAACACTAATTTATGTGTTCGCAGCACGTAATTACGCATTACAGTTATGAGCAGCACGGTGCGTCAACTGCCTGCGTGCAGTCAGACAGTGCATGCGTGTGTCTGAGTTGCCATAGTGTGTGTCAACAACATCACAGTGTCCTCCAATGAAGTACGACTTAATCCAGTTTGGTAAATTAGACATTTATTTGACCTTAACATGCACAGCTTCCCCATACAAAGACAAATATTGTTACGGTGAGTCAAACACAGATGGATTTGGACCCCAAGGTGCAGACACAGACCAACCAGAAGGCAGAGATTTGATCTAACAGAAAAGGGAGTTTAATGAAGGTTTTGAGTTGAATTAGGAAACAGTCAGTAATCTAAGTTCAGGATCTGATGACCGCTGTGGGTCTCAGCTGAGCAGACAGAACAGGCGGGCAGCCGGTAGGAGAGTGGCATGGAGAGTGCAGCTGGAGCTGAAGAGGGGAGAACAGATCCAACCTGGGCAAGACAATCCAGGAAGTTGGCGAGACAGACAGGGCTGGCAGGATCCGTAGCACCAGGAGTCTAAGCATAAAACAGATCTTGTTAATTGCAAGCAGAATCTCAAAGTGGAAGACAAGTGAGGCCAAATTATACCAGATAGGTAACTGGATGATCCGGCGAGGATGGCAGAATGCTCCGGTGTTTAAGTACTGCAGGGAAGTAAAGGTGGCTTGATTGTTGGATGAGATCCTGGTGTGGTGATCAGCCCAGGTGAGATGATTGCCGCCCTGGAATAATCTGGTAACCCTCCTGGCCAGGTACAGACATAACACACAAAACAGACAGAGGGAGCCAAACGCACACACTAGGGCAGTTCGGGAACCACACACACAAGGGAGACAGACAGGAACCCTAACAAATATTGTTTATAGTCCACGTTTTCACTACAAAACGTATCATATTATAACGTGACACATTTCACATTTTTACAATAAACATGTCACATTATAAAGTGACATGTTTCACGGTTTTAATGTAAATAAATGTATCAGACATATGTTGCTAGCATGGAGTCTGCTATGTGCATGGCACATAGGTGTGTATGCATGTGCACAATACTAAAATGTTTTATGTCCAGTTTAACAACTATATGCCATTACTTTCTGTAAATACTTTTTGCATTCCAATTTCACTTTAATGAAACGTTACTCCTTTTTGTTTTAAATCATTTCTAAATGGATTTTGTAATCGTAGCCTATGCGTATGTACATGTTCGATCATGTGATGTAACCCTGACTGACTGTGTGCTGACCCTAAATCCAGCATTTAGACCTTCTTTCATGCAGATATCAATGTCCTGGATTGTGAGTATTCTAACTGTAAAGGTGACTCATTTTGGAATATACTTAAAAATTAAGGAAAGTCAAGTGCTCTCTGAAACTAAGGGTGGCATGTGGAACATAAGCGACGCGTCCACATACGTATCATGGCTGCCACGTGTTCCAAGCGTTCATTTGGCACATCGGCTGCTCGTGTTGACACGAGGTAATGTATTGCATGTGTGAGTTGCAATACTGACTTGAACAGTAGAGGCACTCATGCAATCAAAAGCTAGAACAGGACAGGTCCGAGGTAAACACACTGGCAGATAGTTTTAAAGATGCTCTCTGACTTTGTCTACAACTACCGGCATCCATATGATTTTTCCTACCCACTGCACAATGTTAAACATTTGTGTCTTAACAGTTCATAACAAATTGGAAGCATTTTAGGGGTTGATGTCCTGGAAACACAATGTGACCAGTAGATTGACCTCTTCGCTATTTCAAAGTCCAAGTGCTGGGTACTCCCCCTTGCGGTGACCTCCAGTATTGAGCATTTTTGCTGCGCCATGCGTCCGTCGATTGCAGCAAGTATATTCACAAACGTAGCGGAACGTTGACGTGTACGCTTGTGTTCACAGCAAATATATCCCGGCCGTAAGTCTATGAAGATCTGTCGATGAAATGAGAAAGATAAAAACTTTGGCTTTCATTAAACCAAATACATATTTGGAAAGATCTTTATCTGGAGAATAACATGTCAATATGAACACTCAACATGACTCTTATAAAACTGACCACTGAACCTTGATCTCAGTGCATATTTGAAGGCTTTGAATAATATTTGAATAATTTAACAACAAAAGAGGCTAAAGACATGGGACCAATTGTTATAGAGAGCTCTTGACCTGAGCTGTCGTGTATGTAATAATTTATGTGTCACACCCACCAACGTGTAGCAGTGTCAAATATGGATAGTTACACTTTTAAATTCATCCTGCTGACTTTTTACCTTTTAGTTAGTAAATCCTGAAAATTTTATCCTTCTCTGTCATAATTTATACATATATATATACTTTAGCTGTTGCTGTTTAAAGAGAGAACTGCTGACAAATCTGCATATGTGTTTAGTGTAGAATTCTGCTAACTTTACAATCCAAAGAGCCATTTGTCCCTCAGCCCAGCTAAATTAAGCTTGTTTAGATGGTTGTTTAGCAAATTAAACCTTTTGAAAAAAGATAACTTATAATTTTTGACAAATGTCTATTATAGGAAATTTGAAGAACCACAAGTTTATTTCTATTTTTAGTTTTTAAAATAAAGAAAAAACATAAAACATTTCCAGTAGATATCCTTTCTTTGACATTTGTGAAAAAATTGTGTTTTCATATATTATATATATATATTATATTGTATAAAGCCCATAGTTGTCAGCCTAATGACAAGAAGAATAGATTAAAAACTATTACTGGTTCTTTTAGTGCCATTATGTTGTGGAAATTCAATGCAGTTATTCCATGAAAAAAAACTGAAAATTGATTGATAAAAATTCTATTTACATTAAAAAAAACATTAGTTAGTTCTTAGTTAGCATTTTAGCCATTGTGGAAGGTCCAGAGGGCCACTTGCAGCTCTGGAGCCGCAGGTTGAACACCCCTGATTTAGTGTTGGTAAACCAAATTTTACTGCATTTTCTTCATAGAGCACTAGGCCTTCTTTTAGAGGAAAATGACATTTTGCACGTACCAGTGCGATTCATTGTGATTAATCACAAAATTTCAATCAATCAATCGCTATTAAAAATTTGAATTGTATATATACATATATATATATATATATATGTGTATATATACATATATATATATATATATATATATACATGGTATCTTAAAAAGAAAAAATGCTGGCAGAGTATACTCTTCTAAATACTAAATACTCTTCTGAGTATTTGAGTCCTATTTTGTCCATAAAAGAGGAGGGTTAGAATTGTGACACTGAATAAAAAACAAAACAGACAAAAACTCTATTAGAACCAACGGAAGAAAGTTCTTTTGTTTTTTTAAGCACATTTAAGGTGTTTTTATTCCCTTTTGTCTCTCCTATGACCTTATTCCACTTTTACAGCGTCCATTACAGTTAGGGGTACCAAGTTAATTAAAAAAAATAGAGGAATACATAATTTACTGACTTCTTTAACTTTCAGGTTAAAGCTACTTTACTGACTAAAGAGTTGGTAACACTGCCAAGAGCTTTTCCTCTCAGCTCCTTCTCCACCACGACAGACTGATGTAGAGTCCACGTCACTAAAAACGCTGCACAGATCCTCCTGTTGATCTCCATCCTTCCCTCTCCAGTAAACAAAACCCAGACTCTTCCACTTGTGGCAGGACCTCGTTCCTGACCCAGAGAGGACACTCCACCCTTTTCCCAGCTGAGGACCATGGATCCTCATCCCAGTCTCTGCAGCTGTGAATCACTCCAGTGAGTGTTAAAACCAGGCCGCTGACACTGATGAAAGTTAATGTGGTTTAACTGAGCTTTAACAGTAAAAAGATAAAAATAATATAGTCATCTTTTAGACTCTTTGATGTTTCCCTGACAGTAAACTGGTTTGGGTTCAGGACTTTTCTCCACCAAGGTTTTCATCCTGCTGCAGTGGATCTAAGAACGTCTTCTTCTGCTGTGAATAAACAACAAACCTGAGAGTTCTGCATAAACAGCCCCCTCACATGCATACATTTACAGCTCCGTGTCCGACATAAATCCTCGGGGCTTCCAGCTTTAACATATTCATTACCTTCGGCCCACAGCTCATTTCCAAGTCGGCGGCACTCAGCAGCGATGATGCTCGGCACCTGATGTCCGGGGCAGGACTCCGCGGGCCTGAGCGTGAATAAATTGACCAGGTCGCAGGAAAGTGTGTTGTAATGAGGGCGAGACGATGTCGGGCGAGGATCCCTGAAGCCTCACTGTGGTCCACTGTACGCCGCTGGTTCTGATTTATGTGGCCGTTTAGATGGAGGTTTGATTTACTGCTGTGTTTACGACCCTTTGTATTCAAATCAGTGACATGAGTCTGAATCAGCTCCTTTACATCGCTGTCTGATCTAGTTTGAGTCTCTAAAACTGTGGTTTAAATCCCTTCTGGAACTACGTCTCTTTTTGCCTTTCAGATTACAGAAGATCAACTCAAAGTTCAGGTCAGCGTCTTGTCATAAACATAAACAGAACTACATGAACATTTAAAATTACAATAACTCCTTCAGTGCATAACAACTAGGTAAGTTCCTCTGGCATGACCTGCTTGCCGCAGCTTATAATTTGGCCCACCTTTGCCTTATAATCACTCTGGCTAGTCACTTGTTTTCTTTTCCACTGAACTGTTATGTGTTATGTGTAAAAGATGCATCTCTAAGAGCTGATGCTTTGTAGTGAATCAGAAGAGCCGGTTCCCAATTTTTTTCCTTGGCTGCTTTGCTCTTGCAGTGCTCATTTTATGTGTTGTTCATGTCCCAATCATTAGAAGGGTTGGGACTTTATCTTGATGGGTACACCATGCGGTTTATTCCATATGAGGAAGGACCAGGATCACACCACTCTGTATAGAAGGAAGGGCCTCTTCGAAGACAGGAGTGTGGTGGAACAGACCAGGTACACGGAGACTGCTCGAAGCCAGATTTAGATCATGGGTCTCAGGAAAAAATGTAAACACTAGCACATTCAAACTGTGATGTAATGTTCACACTTTTCTTTAATTTACATGATTTTCTTGGTGTTGTTCTATGTTCAGTTGTTCATTTGAAGGTTTAATTAAAATATTAGACATAATTATGTTTTCTAATGAAAAATGAACAAAAATAAAGCTGTTATAATAAAAAAAAAAAATTAAATATATAAATAATTTTTCACCAACTAACAAACCACTTGTAAGTGCTAAATTAGATATAAGCTCTGAGTGACACTAAGAGCCATTTGGGAGCCGAAAAAAAACAACTTTTCTGAGGGAACCAAGTCAAAAGAGCCAAATCTTTGAAAGGAGCCAAACTTCCCACCACTAGCATTTAAAGCTCCTCTCATCAGTCCTCCAGTGCCAGATTGTTGCCACTTGCTCAGCAATCCATCGTTATTCCACAGCTACCTCACAAGCTGTGTTTCCATTACGGTAGTTCACAAAATAAAAGCAATATTTCCAAAATTTCGACAAACTGCAATTGCGATTTGCAGGTGTTTCCACTAAGTGGTGTTTAGCGTCATTCTCGTAAAATCTCATCCTGCGAGACTCCACTTTGATGAGGAAGGAGATTTCTAATTCTTAGTAAAACTGCATTTCGCTGTTTGCCATCAAGGGTCGCCGTTATATTTTTTTCTTTAAATATTTGTAAAAAGATTTTTGTCTCCTCCTGCGTGTACGCACACTGCACCATCTTTATTTAACATGAACTGGTCACGTGACCCCTTACGTCATGTCTGGGGATGTGTAAATGCAAAAGAAGTTTGTTTTACACATTTGCGATGTAGTTTTATATCGACATGTCTGAAAAATTGCGATTAGTTTTTGTGCAATTCAAGGGGTGATGGAAACTCACCTACAGTTTTTGCCTTGTTTTCTGTCTCATGCATTTCTGCCTCAACCTTGCCTCTTGGTTATGTTTCGAATCACGCTGACGACCTTTGCCTGCCTGTTTCACCACATTGCTCTCTTGCCCTCGACTAAGTTTTGTAAGGTTGGACTCTTGAGTTCATTAAAAGAGATGCACATCTTTTTTCTGGCAGACTGTCACTCTTCCAGATCATAGATTGGATGTTAGTGGAATTCATGTGTACGGTCTCTGAAGCTGTTTAGGATTTTTCTCTCAATGTGGCACCTGTTCATGAATTCATCACTTCCTCTCTTTCAGCAAAAATTTCAACTACTTATCTCAAATTTACCTCTCTTTTTGTTGCACTGCACCTTTTGGAAATCATTAGGACTAAAGTTCAGAGCTGTTTGATCAGACCCAGAAGCCACTCTACACATTCTCTATTGAAGTAAAATAAAACTTCTTGGACCTAAATACACCACAAAAGAATGAAAGGATTTATTTTCATTCTTTTGTGTTGTATTTTAGCCTAATTAATCAATCAAATTTACTCATTCATTCAGTCATTATATTCTTCCTCTCCCCATGAGTCATTTATCTATTGTTTAAAAAGTAGAAAGATGGAACCAGATGTGTAGATCCCAAAAAGACAGACAGAAGATGACAGATGAAAAAAAACACTAAACACAATGACAAATATACATTCAGAAGGAATAATGCGACTAAAGCATTAGACCAGTGTTTCTCAATCCCGGTCCTCAGGACCCACGGCCCTGCAAACTTTAGAGGTTACCCTACTTTACCACACCTGAATGAAATGAACGTTAACAGGTTTACAAAGAACTTGATGAGGAAGTTCATTGAGCTAAATCAAATCTGTTGGAGCAGGAATACATCTAAAATATGCAGTGGGTCCCAAGGACCTGGATTGAGAAACACTGCAACTTGACAACACAATGCTCACCTTCTTCCTGTCTGTATGCTGCTCTTTTTTTGCAGGAAAGCTTATTTCTATTCCACATTTCATGTCCAAGACTATTCAAAGAGCTTTACATAAAACATTAACAGCATTACAGCGAGGTGCAGAAGAAGCATTAAAAACGATATAAAAACAAAATCACATTAGAACTCGAGCTGTCAAATTATTAACATTTTTAATCAGATTAATCACAGCTTACAAAATAATTAATCATTAATTAATCAACATTTACAACTATGAAGCTGTATTCACGTCACAGGTTAAAATCAGAAACCGGGTTGTGGAAACCATCAGAGGAGTTCACGGGAGGAACCAGCAGCTTTATTTCATAACCCCACTGACTGACAGCAGCATCCACCAATCAGCTGTTGTCTAAAAGTGATGTAATCAATCCTTTCAACATGAGCCTGAAGCTCTCAGGTGGATCTGTGACACCCCCCCCAGAGAAAACCCTGGTCACGTCAACATCTCACACCAAGGTCCAGGACTGCAGATAAAAACAACAGTGTGTGTGTGAGTGTGTGTTCGGTTAAGTCACTCAGCGTGGAACCACCAGGAGATGGACGCGTGCCAGGCTAATGGGTGGGGTGATGGTGATGATGATGATGTTGATGATGGTGGTGTGTGTATGTGTGTAGGAACCTGCAGGCTTGTGTTTGACCTTGGGCGGTACAACCAGTTAACACTCAGTATGTAAAACATGAACACTCCAAGCACTCCAAGTGTGTGTGTGTGTGTGTGTGTGTGTGTGTGTGTGTGTGTGTGTGTGTGTGTGTGTGTGTGTGTGTGTGTGTG